>CAJVPJ010000335.1:0-28114 GCA_910592205.1 Paraglomus occultum | reverse complement strand
CCACACGGGACTACATCGGAGTATTCCACATGTGGAGCAGAAGCCATAAAGAGAATAACAATGGTAAAAGCGTTTATCAGCAACCATGTAATAGTTATCGTCATGCTTGGTAAACCCCTTTATGCGGTAGTAGTTGCGTTCACTAAGCCATACGGAGTATCTTCTGAACTGAGTAACGTAACTGTTATGCTTGTGTGTTGGGAGTGAGTATATCCTAGCAAACTCACTCACGAATGTTGCTGTACATTCTTCGCTACTTCCAAGTAATACCAGCGTTATCGTCTCATCATCATTACGTTTGCGAATAGCGCAGTAAACGTTATCAATTTGAGTAGGTTTTACGTCGGTGATTTTCTCGTAAGGTATCCATTTCAGTTTGGTGTATCCATCCACATAACTGGATTGAACTAAATCGTCCATTGCTGTATTATTAAGAGACTCTGATGCTAATAGAAAATTCTCTTCCATAAATGCTGTAACGTTATTTCTCATTTTGTGTTACATCGTTTTGCTAGTTGGCTGTAGCACAAGAGAAGGGAAGCTGTACTAGTACTGATAGTAATAGATAAGGTTAACTTTGGAGATGGTTTTTCTGGAACAAGTCAGTTATATAAAAATTTGTTTGATATATGATGACCATTATCAATTCATGTCGTGAACTTTTCTGTATGATTGGATATACTGTCAACCTCCTACTTCTACCCTATAATCATCTCCTATATAGTTACACCTTCCATACAGTCACCGGTTGTTCTGGTACCAGTCATTTTCATAGTGATTACTTCATTTACAATCGCAATTATATTTTGAATTCCTGTTACTTGCACAATATGAAAAATTCTCCCTTTTGTATTACATTCAAGACCAGTAACGCCTTTCCTAAATTTAAAATGCACATGTTATAATAATAATATTTGGGTATAACATAATCAATTAATAACGTCATTCATATTACAAGTGATAAGAAGCTCTCGATATAAAAAACACTAATTAAAATTTGATATAAGAAAGTTGAGCTGAAAAACAGTCTATATAAAATCATTTCTATTTAAAATAAACTCTCGGTATAAGAAGGATTCTAAAATTTTTTACTATGGGTCCCGATTACTTTCTTATATCGAGAGCCACTTGTATTAGTACAATTGAAAATTGTTTTGTTTATTAATTTAATATTAAATATCGTTGCAAGTCAAAAATAAAAATAATTTCAAAAAATGTCGAAGCATTTACCTAAAATAAAAAACACGATCTCGACTCAGTATAGAAAATAAGCGTGAAATGTGAATATGCTAGGCGACATCTGAACGTGACGATATGGCAATTATTTTAAATAGAAGTTTAATCTTACACACACATACAGTATATAACTAATCTAATTTTCCACTAAATATAAACGCAAGTATAGCCAATCTACAAAGAAAGAAAAAGGTGGTATCTGCTCTTTATCGTTATGCATGGATTGTAATATTCATAATTTTTTAACAGTATCTGGCGTTTTACTCAACAATAAGGCAGGTATTTGTGTTACCACTTGGTCGCGAGTTTGTCGTTCGTTTATTGGCGGCGACGGCTCGCTAGACGTACGTGGCTGTGAACATTTTCTTTTTCTAATTTAGTTAACCCTTTACCAAACTTCTCCAAATATTCTTTCTTTTCCAATTCCAACAAGCGATTTAATAAGAGTACTTCATTATTAGCAAAAATTTTTTGGTGAATTACGGATAATGTTTCTCCGCTTAATGACACTGTTGGGTTGTCTTTGGGGGGAATTAATCCTTTTAATTTTTGAATATCTTCCTTTATTTTATCTGGGTCAAAGCAAGCCTTATCCTTGTTGGAAAGTCTGATAAAACGACAAAAGTCCTATAGGATCTGTTAATGATGACGTAGACGGAGATAGCGTAGATAGAGAGATGACATAGGCGCAAGCGTTGTCTGATAATTAATGTACTTGCATATCGGGGAAGGTTGGGTTTTGCGAGGAAGGTGATTGTAGAGGTGTCTTGGTACTGAAACCGGCACGTGAAACAGTCTATATCGATAAGTTCCAAAAAGGAACATTCTTCCAAGTGTCAATCGCTCATTCGTTAGTTTAGTTGCATCGTATCTTCTTCTCTGACTACGACGTTTCCTGTTTGTTCTCTCTTGTGTTCGTAACAGCGTTGTATTCATTGAAAACGTCGTATTTTTCGGTGGACTTGCTAATGCTACTGTGATTGTCAAGTGTATTGTTATATATAATGCTGTGTTTTCGTATACGAACCTCCCTTCGTAGATCAGTTGTGTTGTTGATATCCCTCTTCATTTTCAATCAGCAAAGGTGACACTCAAACCGATAGCCTTTCGTAGTCATTTTTTACAATAAGAATAAAGCCTATTGGTGTTCCACTGGTAAGAGCAATCAAACAACATAGGGCTTGTATAAAATACCATCCAAAATTCTGAATTTTCTCAGAAATCAGGCATCGTTTGTCCGTCGTCCACTCATGATATCGCGTACTAAACTTCTGTCGAACGAACTCACCATATACAGTTCACCATTAGCAATCAAACACAAAATAATACTGAAAGAATACATGTATGTGTAAAGTTGCAAGTATGAAAGGTTTTTGGCGCAATAAATGATAAAACACTTCGAATGGTTGGATTTGACTTAATTGTTGAGAAAGATTAGAGTCGCATATCAATTATACGATGTCCATTAGTTGCAATAGAAAAATACTTATACGTAATATTCTGGCACGCCTTGGACCACCTTATTGACGACATCTTGACCGATTTCTAGTGTGTAACAAAAAAAATAAAACCTGATGCAAAAGAACAACCAGTGAATAAAAATAAATGTGGAATAAATTGAATATTGCATATTATTAAATCAAATAATTTTTTATCTCTCCACATTCATTTGCATAAATGCCTCATAGACGGACTGTCTCTGGTTAAAGGCCCCGATTTTATCGCCTGTTTCAGTTTCGCTCAATTCTCTCTCATTTAAAAGGTCAAGACTTCTGGATTTATTTAATTATATATTAACATGGTATTCTTTCACCCTGTTTTTCAATAACAAGCTCGCAATGTATTTTCATCGAGTTAACTAAATTAATTAGAACCATATCAGGAATTTTTTCTCATTCTTCCTTCATAAATTGCACCAAATTACCACGATTTTTGGGTAGTCTATGTCTTGACAATGTTCCAGAAATTTTCAATTGAATTTAGATCTGGACTGTTAGATGACCAGTCCATTAAGTTGGGCACATTATTGCTGAGAAACGATTTGGCAATTTTGCTGGTATGTTTGGGATCATTGTCTTGTTGAAATTGCCGAGCGTCTCCCAACATTTGGTTGATCTCTGGAATATGTCTTCTAATAATGTCTACATACAAGTTTGCATCCATTATTTCAAAAAAAACAAAACAGCGAGGTTGCCTTTCATACAAGCCACCCCACACCATAATTTTCGTTCTATCTTTTGGGATGCATCGGACTGGGCTTTCTTATACCAGCGAGAAACTGTATTTCTAAACAGTGGAAAAGCTGTTTTATTACTAAATAATGTGTTGACTAGTCATTTTAGATGTTTGATTGCCCATTCAACGCGCTTTTCTTTGTGTTTAGCAGTCAACATAGGGGTGGCCTGTGGAATGCTTTTCTGGTAACCAAGATCTTTCAAATATCTCAAAAACTTTCATGTGACACTTTTTCCTGTCAGCCTAGTTGCCAAAGTTCTCAGACGTGTCTCTTCGAATGTACTGACCGATGGTTTGTGTTGTGCCACGCGTAATTTTTTAGTCGGCCATTACTTCCCTTACGCACTATGCTTTTCAATTTTTCAATATTATAATAGATTGTTGATGGTGGTATCTTAGTCAAAATGTGCAATTTTTTTGCAGATTGACACCCTCGTTCTAAAAATGTAATCAATATAGCTTGACGTTGTGCTTACTTTTCAGCAGAAGATATTTTGAAAATAAATTATGAAATGAGTTACATAATAATACCAAAATAAACTTTCAATATATATAAAACAAAATTTCGCGTTTGGTTGAAATATTTGCGACGCAATTTAGATCCAAATTGGGTGAGTTAGAGCTGTTTACATTACCGATAATTTTTTCCAATTTTTTTTGTTACACACTGTATATTAAATGTCAATAGCATAGCAACGAACGTTCGTTTACTTCAAGAGCGCACTATTCCATCCGGACAAGTTTGATAACGACAATTATTTAGCAGTGATTGAAAAAGGTTGTTGCTGAACAAATTGTTTATGTATTATGCTAACATCCGATGATGCATCGTGCAGCCAAATCGTAATGTTGCATGTTGCAAAGACCAATCGAAAAAGTAATTGCATCGTTAATTCATGCGCACAAAAATTTAAATAGGTCACACCGAACATAAGCATCTGATGATGCATAACATAGAAACGAACCTGAAACAACAGGGATTTATGATCAACTTGTGCAGTCAAAAATATCGTCAGCGACTACAATTTCAATCAATTAAACATAACAAACGAATTTGGACGCTGATTACCCATACAGGTATTGCCGTCTTATTCAATACATTATTTCAGATAATTATTTTTACACAAAGCGATAATTTTAATTAAGTAATAACAAAGACATTACCAGGTCTCTTCTCAATTAAAAATAAAATTAAATACATATGTAATAGACAATAATTAAGGTATACAAATAACAACGTTTGTTTATTTGCAAACGCAGAATTAATTTTTTTATTATGTAAGTAAAGAAACTGAATGATGGTACGCTCGCAAAATTAATTTCAGCGTAATAAGTACGAGAAACAGGATGTAAATTTCAAACCGGCATGGGAAAGCGAGTAATTCCTTCATTCACTGTGTTAATTTTTTCAGGCAAAAAAAATATCAGGAAAATGGTATTAGAGTAAATGTACACGAAAAAATTTTTTTTGATGGAATAAAAGAATACGAGTGCGGAGGCGAAAAATGTGAGTCAGTCTTCGTCTATATTAATATTAATATATTAATATATACAGCCGGACTTTAAAATTTTCAGAAAAATGGTTAGCGTATTTTCCTAAATAATGCCAGATCAACCGTAGATTAGCGTACTAGTACAAATAGCAAATACAGTTTAATCTTTTTATTATTATGAAAAAAGTAGGCTGTCAAAAGAAAGTGCGCCTGACTGTCCGACTAAAATTATATCTCAATTCGGAACGCGTTTGTGCTGCTCCCAAAAAATCATGCGACATCCTCACCGCCATTACTTAACCATAGTTCCATTACTTTCGCCGGGTACTGTACGTGTAACTCTAATCTTTTCCGGAACTAGTCTTTAGCGGACCGTTGATGTTGTTCCAAAAAAGAATGCCAGAGTACCATTATTATCGAACCCTGTGGTGGGAAAAAGGCGACTTCAATCCAAAAGCAAAATGGGAAGAAGCAACGTGAGTCCCTTTCCTAACTTGTTTTGAGGTGACTTGCTATTTTCATGATCTAGTGAGATAAAAGCTAATTTTTGGTACTTGTATCAAGACTTCCGTACACACTTGCTGTTGGTGTCAATATGAACAGCGTTCGGACAAGTTTAACATTCGTGGTTATTGGGAATGGGTCGATTATAAAGTCATCGTTTATGAACTTCCATCAAAGCCACACGAAACTCTTATTGGTGGCAATAGCGACAAAATGTCTTCCTGTTAAACGAACTGACGCCAGCATCGGGAATCTCGGTTCAATTCGTAAATATTAATTAATTGATTGTCAGCCTTATGTTTGCAATATCAAACAAATCTTTTTTTTTTCTTAAGAACTCGCGCTGACGATTCTGGGAAAGAAGCGGTTGCATGTTTTCGCCCTTCAAAACCACGAGAGCAACCACCAAACGGGAGTGATGGACAGATACCTTATTTTATTGGCTGTAAACTCTTCAGAGCTAAGATTTATATTTTCACGATTTCAGGATGAACCCTGGCCGAATTTCGTTGTCGGAGTGGCGTATTCTGAGAGTGAAGAGCGTGTCCTGAAAAAGGTGAAAGATTACTGGCTAGGTAATCTTAGTCCGTTCATGATGCAATCGTTGTTAAGATCGATTAAGTACCTCTAGGCCAACTTCCTTATACGGATGCAAGTAAGTTATATTCCTTAAGTGCACATGATATTTCATTGTTTGTTTGTCATTTAAAGAATTTAACCCGCACCAGGCATGGCATTTTTAGACAGACCCGGAAGATATCCAACCTCGGCTTATGTAATGTCATAAACAAACAATGATCATTTTTTTATCAAAGTGTCAAACTTCTAACGTGATGTTTGATTTTTAGTTTGAATTTGGTATCCACGACCAATATGGAACCCGACAAACATTATACCAGGTCAATGTGTCATCAACATTTCTTTGGATTGTTTGTATCATGATGCAGTTCCTAGAATCACGATTCATCGACAACTTCTCCCGGACCCAATTGTATTGGATTTCCTGCCAATTCGAGATGAATTCCTCTGTATGTTTGAAACCGGATAACATTAGAGAAATATAATGTGTTGGGCGAAGGGTTACATGTACAATTATCCGTATATGAAAAATAGTGAATACAATGGTTCGAATGAATACGAAAAAGGGATACGTTTCTTGGAGCCAGGTTGCAATTGTGATTGCTCAAAAAAGGTCCAGAGAGAAAAATTTGCCGAATTACGTGATCCGAGCAAGATATATTTTTAATGGCCCCAGCGAAAGGAATGAGTTAAACGGACTTTTTTCTAAATTTTTTGGGAGGTAATTTTGCAGTTTTTTGAATTTAAGATAATGTTTGATAATAATAACAAAAGAGTATACTATTGGGGGATCTTTGAAGAACATTGATAAGATTGAAGCGATTGTCGGACTCAGGAGTGGTGGTCTCCCTGAACCACATCGGAAGAAAATATTTGAAGACCATGTCGATTTGGGGGTGGCGATGCGTGATATTTTGTACAGACTCTGCTACAATCCCAGTGCCCCAGATGAAAAACTGCATAAATGCTATGTTAATACGTTAATGTGGGCTTCTGAACATTAAGAGGATAGAGGACTCTAAAAAATCGATTTCGTTTAATCTGCCACACATACCGTCCACTTCGCACCAATACGCACCAATACGCACCAATACGCACCATACCACCACGAGCATTGGGAGTGGTGATTTAACTTTTTTGGCTTATTAATAACAGCTTCGGTCGAAATTTTGTATGTATTCTTTACCATGCCGCGTAAAAACCGTTCTTTCCAATCAATAACATTATATTGGCTAATTTGAAGCGAGTATCTATTGTCGCTATTATGTATTATAAGCCCGCTTATATCTTTCATTGGCACCGTTGCTTAGTAATAGCACATAATAATCGACTGCTTACAGGTATCTTTATGCTGATAGTTGGATAGTGACTTTATAGACTATGTTCGTACATCCCCCCACACTTGGTAGTGTGATTCTCATGTTATATATTGCATGCTTATTTTTATTACAACCTCTACGCTGAACATGATGATCAGCAAGAGACAGACGTTTGAAATGTTCTCTCAATGGTTATTATTGATTTTCGAGAAGTATTATGTGTTGTTTGATATCATGTATCATTACTTCCTGCCAGCTGTAGTTTCATCTTTGTCAAATAAATGTATTCTCCCTTTTGCCAATTCGGATATCATGGATACATTTGGTTCAAACTCCGCATTTAGTATTCGCATGGAGATAGCTCAGAAGCTAGCTGACGAACAATTAGCTCCCAATTCATATTTAGTGGCTGCCACCAACAGGTTGTTAGCGAAACTGTGACATCTGATGCCTGATTAAGCCGGTAGAAAACTGACAACTAATAGTTTGCGCATATTATTATTATTAATGATTATGCCACAACGTTGAGCGAAAACCAATATCTTCGTAATCGGTCAACTTACTCGCTACCATATCCTTCATATAAAGTCTTTGAGTCTCCGATTTGGTATAATATTATCTCTGGTCTCTACATGAGTCGGGATGCATTTGATATCGTTATAAAGGAGATATTGCAATCTGGGATAATGGAAATAGCTCTTCGTTCAATGTATTCTCAAGCGCCATGGTGCATAGTCTACGTCGTTGGAGATCTGATAGCATTTTTGCAAGTTACGTGTACTGGAATGATATGTCAATCCGCCAGTTTCATAGTTGTAAACGGAACATGGAGATGAGTGCGTAAAGAAGTTGATTACCCTATTACGTAAGGTGATGATTAATAAGCAAGCAAAGTTGTATAATCTTAAGCTCACCAATAGTCCCGGCTCCGTTTACAATAAGCGCATTGATTACGTCGAACACATCATCCTCAACATTGGCCTTTCTCATCACAGCGTCGAACATTACTGTTGCAGACCAATGACTAGAAACTTAAACATCACGGTGTATCACTTCGAAAGTTGTATGGTGGGCATTGTGAGAGCATCGTTAAAGATTTGATAATCAGGTAAAAATCCCAAGTACAATCCATCCTCGTGTAACAAATACCGAACTTGCTCTATCGAGTAGGAACTGCGCTTTAGACTTGTTCACCACAGTAGTGAAGTCATTATGGGGAAACATATCGTTATGTGATGAAGCCAAGTGATGCAATCTACCTTCAATCATCAAATCCATTACTAAAGATTATCATGAATAGTGATAACGTCATACTAAATGTGTTGGCGAGACTAAGCCTTTTTTTTTCTTCTTCCCCTGAAAGCTGGAATCTAATTCACATGTGATTTAGCCTAGCAAATATGTGAAATGACGACTAGATATTTATAAATACCTTCTGTACCTGTTGTATACAGGTTTATTACCGATTAGAAATAGCTTGTTTAACAACCATTATTGTTCGTTAATACACAAACATTGCATAATGTTTGTGAGGGGTAGCGTTTAGTGCAACGCCAAGTTAAATCTTTCCACTGTAACGGTAAATATCATCCCCCCCCCCAAATGTCGTTATTATTAGGACAGTTCAATAACAAACCATATCGATACGTATTCGGCCGGAGAGAACTTTCTTTTGAGCGTACAAAACGTCTAATTTTGTATACATATTAATTCGAACCATGGACTTGGTTCACGTTTGTTTTGACCGGCTAAAAATTGGCTAAAGTTCTCTATACATCTTGAATTGTTGTAAATTAAAATGTTGACAAGCCATGATAATAAGATTAGCTGGTTATAAAAAGAGTGAACAGTTTCGAGTATCTCGACGACAACTATTTGTATTATAATGAAAATAAGCCGTCGGGCATTACATATATTTATTATTTTGATACTTATACTTACACATATTAGTCTTGTCTAGAAGCGCGGTAAAAACAGCAGAGGAAGAGGGAATGGCGGAGGAAGAAGGGGAGATAACTGCAGAAAACATTGGTAATCGGAAAGGGAAGGGAAAAGAGAAAAGAAGAAACTACAAATGGGGCAACGAATGGGACTGCGAGTGGGACTGCGAGTGGGACTGCGAGGGGAACTGCGAGGGGGACTGCGAGGGGGACTGCGAGGGGGACTGCGCGTAGGACTGCGAGGGGAACTGCAAGTGGGACAACGAATGGGACTGCGAGTAGGACATTATTATCTGACGGTTATGAGGGCGTCTATGGACATTTTCCTACTGCATTGATGGTAATCGAACGTGTGGTAATTGGTGTGTTGTGACTTTGTTGTATACTCATGATATTTGTGTTATAAGCCATTATTGCCGATGACGCTCCGCGAAACGCCGAAGGTAACATCAAGACTCACCTGTATAAATTAACTCAAAAACATTCGTTTACCATTGTACAAAGTTGTAATATATTCGGGCACAGAGAAATAAAACATTATGCGTTACAAAAATAAATAAGCGGGTCAAATTAATGTACCGTAATAGTAAACTGCCATGAATAAGGGCCCACCTTCATCATATAATGTTTGGTTGCACCTTAAAAACAATGCAATATGATCTACGAATCGTCACGTAACAACTGTCCGCGTTAACTCTGTTTATTACATAATCACGAACCACCATTTCATGATTTTCAAACTCGCCTTTCTTAATATAGTTCGCATTATTATTATTTGTTGTCATAGCTCATATTTATTTGTTGGTTAAGCCAAGATTAATCGCGCAATGATTACTCGAACAACGGTTACTTCGCGATGTGATATTATAGTGAACTCCTTTAAAACTGTGGGCTATCTAATGATTCTCAATGGTACAGAAGACAATTTAATATGGAAGGAAGGTGCTGGGAGAGGGTGTTTGTGAAGTTGAATTATAATAAATCAAATAAAGTAATATATGACGTCAATTGTTGACGTGATAAAGGGGGTGGCTATTTCATAATATTACGGCCCTTATTCACGGCAGCCATTTTTTTATATGAGGGGCCCTTATCGTTATTCACGATAGGCTCTTATTCATGGCAGTTTACGGTAATTTTAATTTTGATTGGACGTACGAAAATCACTGCTTCGGTTAGCGAGACTATTGTGATTCTAACGCTAACACGTTGAGCAAACGTTTGGTTGTTATAAGTATGCCTAATTTTTTTTATTTCGAACAACAAATCAAAAGCATGATGGGGTTGTAGTTCGAAAAGTCTTTTTTGTAAACTAACTGAGACAAGGTGTACTGTAGAATTGGTTAATAAACTACCACGCTGTCTAATGTCTATGTGGAGGATTACTCAACAATTTAAATATGCATGTTAATATGCAAATCAATATTTTTGTATCGATTAACTCTTGTTATACTAAGTGTTTAAAAAAATATAGTCAATAAATTTTAGTTTTTTTGTAATTCATAAGCGACAGTAATAACTTTGATGTCTAGTAAGCAGGTACTTTTGTTTGATATGTATTTCCTTTTGTTTATACTTTCTGAGAATTGCAGCTCAAAGCCAAAGCCAAACAATTAAACATTATGGCTCCGCGGCATTCTTCGGCTAAAGTAATACATGATATAACAAATAGTCCTCTTCGTACTTAATGTAATCTCAAATTTTTAGAGAAACGCGGTAGAACACGAGCGAAGAACGGACCTAAACAAATGTTACGCAAACAACGAAATTTAGGAGATTTTAGTGATGGTGGTGATGAAGGTAATGAATAAGTGCTGGGTGTCAGTAACCATTGTTTCATCTCTCAATCTCTCAGAATTTATCTTCCGTTTTTCTGATACAAGTTCCCTACGAAATAAAAAACGAAATAAAAAAAAAACAACACAAACAAACACAAAAAAAAAAATGAAATAAAAAAAAAAAGAGAAATAATATACCGTAAACTCTCATGAATAAGAGCCCACCATGAATAAGGGCCCCCCTATATAAAAGTGGCGATCATGTGATAAGATCTGTAATGGTTTGAAAACGGTTAACCCCCCTACCCCCCTCATCACCCACTTTATTATCAACCAATAACGCCATATATGATATATGCAGCTCATGATTATGTAATAAACGAAAATAACGCGGGCAACAGTTACGTGACGATGGGGGGCTTAAAAACAATGCAAAATGATCTACAACCAACCCATCCATGAATAAGAGCCCCCTTATATGAAAAAACAATAAGACAGCCTTGCATATGATGCAACAGAGCCACGATATTACACAACACTGATGAATTACTTCACCGTAAGTAGTAAAAAAATCTATCGGCTCATTATCTTTTCCCGTTCTTCCTCAATTTTTTGCTTGGCAGTTTCGGGCAATTGCTCAACTGTTAACTGGCAATTCTCAAATTCTACCTTTTTCTCAAGCATCATTTTCTAACTCTTCTTGAAGTTCTTCCGGGAATTTACTTTCAGTGTCTCGTGAATTTGAACTGAATTGTCTTTTTTGTCTACCTTTTTCTTCCGGTAAATAAATTAAAAAGTAATAAGCAAGTCCTGCTCCTAAAGTTAATAAAAGTAATTGTTACACCTCTTCGCGGGGGCATACTCACCCGCACAACACCCCGGACTGCGAGGCTTCACTCGTGCCGACCAAAAAAACAAAAACAAACTTTTATAATAAAAAACCAAAAAAACAAAAATTGTTTTTCGGCGTTTTGTGAAGAAAAAGAAAATTTAAAGAAAAATAATATTCAATCTAATCACTCAGCAGAGCGAAAGTTTTTAATTATGTTCTTGAACGGTAGTTTTCTTAGCCAGTTCTGGGGCGGTTCAGTCTTTTTGGTATTTTATTTTCCTTTCGGTTTTTTTCTTTTGGTTCTCCCCTGGAACTCATTTAAATGAGGGGAAGTCAGAGTATTAGAATTAACCTAAAGTTTGACAAGTTGGCCTAGTTCAATTCTGCGCATTGTTGCCCCACGGGTCAAAGGACTACTCCGCACTAAATACGCAGCGCAAGCTTTGAATAAATATTGCAAACTCGCTGTACGAGAAGAGCTGACCTAAAGTATACGTCACGAGATTTATTCCATTTAATCGACATTAAAAGCGAATGTCAATGAAATTTATGAATGAAGAAATCCTCAAGAAAATAATGGTGGTAGCATATTATGGTAAACTAATAATTCTTCAAACAAACTTAAAATTATTTAATTGGATTCAGTAATTGTTGAAATGTACAGTTTTTTTCACCGCCGTTTTTCTTTAACACACTGCATATTGATATGGAATAGCTTTTGCATGTCCTTGTTCTTCATACCTAATACCCTATACACGTAGTCCCTCCCTTACCCACTGGGGCTATAAAAATGCTCGCCAAAATGACACCATATTAATTATTCCGTATAAACATCGTGCACAATTAATTTAAGAACTGGCTATTATTATGTTGTTGCAATTTCATCAAATACTCTTGCGCTTTCTCTCATTCCGCAAAATTTCTCGCGTTGACGATTACGTTGTTCAACATCCTTTGACCATCTATATAACTCTGTCTATCGCCCAACTTTGCTCCACAGTCAGCGAGATCTTTCATACAGCGTATGTTACCCTTTTCTGCACCATCACGAAACAGATCTAAACACTCGGTCTTCATTCTCCCCAGAATTATTTCGGCACCTGTATCGTCACCTGTACTCAGCAGTTGCTTTCGTATTCTTGTGGCGGCTGCCATCTTCTCCTGAGCACGAAACTGAATTGCCTCATTGCATCCCAAATCTTCGGCTACTTCCAAATAGCTCATTCCTACAACGGGATCTTTAATGCTTTCTCCAGTTCCGCGATTGAACTGTATTCTAGAGTCGATCAGATATCGGCCAACATAAAGGTTTGCTTCTGGGTTTGGTTCAGCCTTATCAGCCAATATCTTGAATTGTTCAAAAGCTTGCTCGTAATGCCTTCCAACGTGTAACCTGCGTGCTGTTTGTATCGTTACGTTTGAATATGTAGGAGCGTATGGATCATATTCAGTGATGCTGCTACTAGCGCTATCAAATGAATCATTGTAAACCAGTTTTTCTAACTTTCGCAAGACGTATTGCATTGTTGGACGACTCCCAGGAACCTGTCTCCAACATTTCTGCATTATAATCGCGTACTTTTCTGGTGTACCAGGCACTATTGGCGGGCGCGGAGCATCCTGTTCTTTGACTGCATCTGAATTTTTTAATAAAGTATATACTTCGCCAAGGGACTTGTCTGAGAAAGGAACCTCGTGGGAAGTTAGTTCCCACAAAAGCATGCCAAAGCTACATATTGAGCCAACAGATAAGTAATATAATAACGTCAAGCGCTGTCAATGGTTTGAGACTTTGCTGTAATTATCACCGAACGATGACATCGCATACATACCTGTATACATCGGCCGACGTAGAGTAAGGAAGGTGCCCATCCTTCATTTTTTCAGGACATAACCATCTGAGAGCATCAGTCTCTTCAGCAATCGAAGTTGTAATATCTTTTATTCCTCTGGCGCGATGAAAGTTTGCTAATTTGACGTTGTCGTTCATATCCACGATCACATTATGACTAAATTTCGAGGGAAAAAAAGCGAGTTAGCTGAACATGTGGCTAGAAAAAGTCTAACACAACATCATTTCCCTACCTGCGAACGTCATGGTGCAGAATAAGCCTACTGTGACAAATGGCAAGCGCACGTGCTAATTGAATTGTCCATAATTTTTTTGTGTCCACGGAATAGTTCTGTGTCTCTTAAGGTATTCGTAGAGCGTTCCCTTCCCCGGCCACTCTACAATCATGTAGTAAATCCCTCCGTCCAGTAGAATACCATAGCTATGATAACGATAATATTCGTCAGTGAACAGATAATGAAGATCGGTGATATATGATGAATACATACATTTTCAAAAATAAATCCATATTCAATCTGGAGCTGATAAAGGCCTGCACCCAGTACTTACTAATGTCCTCATGTGCGTTTGCAATTTTAACTTTTGCAGCATAAACGCTTCTAAGATATATAACTTTTGTAGGACCATCATCATTGGGTTGATCATAATGAGCGGGATAGATATATACTGGGTCAATCGTTAGTTTGTCTATTGTTTCATGAGATAATGGAATGCCATGGCAAATTGCCTCAATGCCTTTCACAGCTTTGACATCAATGTGCAAAGCGCTCAACTCATCATCCAAGTCCATGAGTTCATCCATCCTCTCCGTGATTCCCAATATCACTCTAAGACGTATATTGTTTTTCAAGGTTACTCTTAAATTAGCAGCATTGAGGGCATTGTCGAGATCGGCAAATAAGCCATGCATCTTTCGATCTACCTGAGTTAAAAATTTTATAGCAGAAATGAAAATTCAACTTTCTCTTTAGATATAAGAGATCATTTTTGTTGATGCTCACCTCATCAGCACTAAGGATAGTCAATAGTTTTCTCATTTTAGGCTTGGTACATTGGACCAGAAACTTTTCCCATTTTTTCAACATCTCCATCAAACTTGGGATATATTCGTTCTTCATTGCTCCACTGTTGTCACGGATTGTCTGTTTTACTTCTGTAATATACATCTTCATGCAAACCAATTCTTCTCTATTGTATTTTGCAGTGTCAATAAGCACAATAATTCGCTCAATGATAGCGAATAGTTCAGTTACACTGGAAAAATACATCACTTTTGCTGCAGGCGAAATCAATTCTATGGATGTCTCTAGAGCCTTTGCCAAAGTTGTTACATCTGTGTTTCCAAGTCGGTTATAATAATCTGTGTGTAACTGAGTAAACAATGACTTTAGTAGCCTATTTACTTCTTCACATGAGGGACGTTTATTTTGATCTTCATCCCAACATTTTGAATATAGATCGATGTAGTATGTGGGGGTTCCAGGAAAGACTGAATCACGGAAACCCTCCAATCTGTATAAAATAATTTTACAAATTTCAGTAGCTCCTTCACACAGGAGTTTTCCACTCGAAATCTCCCAAAGTATTACTCCAAGGCTGAATATATCTGATTTTTTTCCGCGTTTATAAGAATCAACTTGAAAATATAATGGATCAATATATGCTGCAGTCCCTTTACCCTCTGATGTAGATATGATTTGTTTGAGGGCCTCAGACAATCCAAAATCAGCTATTTTTGCAATTCCATTCTGAATAAGGACATTTGTTGAAGACTAGTCTCAAAATTTAAAGTAAAAGCAATTGATTTGAAAAATCTCAATGTATAAGAGTTAAGGAAGCTGTATAATTGATACATACCAAATCCTTATGAACAACGTCAAGACTGTGTAAGTACATCAACCCATCAGTAATCTCCACACTCAGCTTGTACTTGTCCATCCATGTCAATTTAGGAAAGTACTTCTGCAAGTGTTCACGCAAAGTTCCCCCATCTGCATATTCAAAGACCATGTGATATTGACCAGAATCTGTTACATTATAAATAATAAAGTGTAAAGAGTAGAGATGCAATAGTCAATGCCATGTGCACAAGAAAAACGGGAAATAAAAACTGATATACATTTAAAATACCTCGACATATTCCTAAGAACTGGATAATGTTTGGATGATCATTTACCAGCTTATGAATTTTCAGCTATTGCACGTATATTATACTTGTCAATTAATTTTAATACAAGTAATTAAAACATAAGAAACAATTGAGAACCTCTTTGGTAAACTTTTTATATAACTTTTCTTCACTTCCATATCGTCCGAGAAACAAAGTTTTCATTGCGACTGATATTCCAGAAGGCTTTATTTTGGCTTTGAATACGATGCCATATCCACCTTGACTGAGAAGTGTACGATTTATGTCATTTTCTGAATATTGTTTGATAAATCCTTCCCGGACGCTATTAGCTAGCCACTCTTTATATGTGTTGTTAGCCGATTGATCTTGAAACATTTGTGTGAACGGGTATGATGTGTCGTTCCACTTGTTTTAGCCAATAGTACGACCAGCATTAAAGATGACGTAATTCCTAATTTTTGCGTAGAACGTATAAATAATTGTCCAATTGATTTGTGGAAGATTGTACAATATTCATTCAATGTAAAAACCATACAGGAAATATCAGTAAGATTTGTTCGAACGATATAAAAAACTTTATATTTCTGCGGGTGTATTCAAATAATTACTGTTCTTTATACACGGTAATAGTAGACTATTTGACCAACTTAAAAACAGACCATATTATGTCCGCCCCAGTCATCTATCAAGGGCTGAAAGAGAATACGTGGATAAGTAAAGACGCACTAAGAGTGATTGTTGACCAAGTGGTGAATGGGTCTAAGTGAAGGAGATTTTGTTCGATATGACACATGTGAATTAAATTTCGATTATTACTAGTCGAATGATGAATACGCGGATCTGATACATTATTCTGAGGAAGCTAGCATAATAGTTCAAGTTCCTATTAGCCCACCAAAGGAATTTCTCCTGGACAGTGTGGAGGGTATTTATGCTATAGACAAATGCCTTGCTTCTATGATTATTTCAGTATCACACAAAGTCTCGTTCGTGTAGCCAGGCCGTACCGGATGATGACTTTGTAATATTCTGACAACCGCGCGGTTGGACCTATATTATTATTGATGCATCATTGATTTCTAACTTAATTTATGTCCGCGTTAGTCCGATATCGCTTTTGATAGCGTCTGTAATTTGCATCAAATTGGCGTTTTAAAAACGGTGTGTTTTAAGTGGGGGGGGGTGAACATTAAAAAAGATTTATAACATAATATTTTATTTACAGAATAAGGAGAAACCGCTCGGCGTAGAAGAAATTAAGCATAATATAAATATGTGTCACTATCAGCATATTGTATAAATTTTTCACATCGAAATAAAGTGACAGTTGAAGGGGAAACTCATGGTTGGTAATTTTATATTTGCAATATATATATATTCACTTCACGTATTTTTATGAGATTATATATTTTTTTCAAGAATGGCGCATCAAAGCTACAACGAGAGCTAGTTAAAATTTTGAATGGGATATCTGTTTCCGAGCTGAACCTGGATAATCCTTTAGCTAGCCAGGTAATTAGCCACGATTCGTTAGTAGTTCAAAAAAGCAGAAGGAAAAATTCATGGTAAGAATCATCCGTATTTTTCAGTAAGCAATTCAGATAAACTAAATTTTATAATGAAAGTTTTCTTATATCAGAACCGATAAAAAATGGTACCTTCAACAATCCCTTCGAGTATATTTGGTGGATGTAATAAATTAGTATCAAGTTTCTTGCCACGAAGAGAGTTGAGATTGCGTTCCGGTTTATGGCATGATGGAAAATGGAAGGAGAGTGATGACAAGCTTAAAGAAATTGCGATAAAGATATTAGATTCGATAAGAAATATTTGGTGTAATCCAGCTTTTGATGATGATTTTATTGAATCATTGGACGAGGGCACTTATGTGAATAATGTGGTCGTGTCTGCAACACATGCTTCATTATCTGATAATCCTTTTGGCGAGCGTGCATTTATTACCACGTAAGTTTATATGATATATAATAATTATTGTTGAGAAAATTAACTATAAATATATATTTAGTTACGAACGTCAAAGTGTCGCAAGTGCGGATAGGAGAGGAGATGGCGGAATGGGAAGACGACCAGATATTATGTTTATTACAAAAGAGGATAGCAAGATTTATGAACTTATGTATGCAGAATGTTCGAGAATTATTTGTACTACGCAAAAAGAAGATGATGATAGAGTGAAACTTTGGCGCGAAACAAACGATGGGATGTACTGGGTTCATAAAAGTCGTAGGCCAGAAAAGAACCAATTTGGAATTATTGGAGTGCAGGTTGCGGGATTAAAAATGTTGTTAAATGTTCTCGTCAGAGATAAGTATGAAGTTCACCGCTATTATACACGTAAGTTGCACGAATCAACAATCCCAATTAATTATTCGAGTAATCTTCTATTCTGGCTGAATTTATAAAAACATTGCTGATATTGCGAAATACTTTAATTGTTAATATGTCTTTACTGAGTAGTACACCCCCACGTAGATCGAGTAGGAATTTAGAAGATAGTACAACTGTATCATCCGATTAATATATGTATTGAGTAACTGTTTTCTCTGTTCTTCAGGTGAGTCACCAAGATATTTAAATAAGGGAATGACGAACGAAGCCAGTACAAATGCTTTGTAACAATCACGGATTTTTATGTAACAAGTACTCTCGGATAGCCCAGCCATAAGGTTAGAGCATATATAGGTGACATAAGACAGATACGTATTAAGTAACGCTGATGGTCGGGTTGTCGTTAGAAAACGAATGTGAGGCGTGGAGGAAAGTCAAAGGATGTGAGAACCGGATGGGATATGTTATTATATTTCATATGTTCACAATACCCAAACCTTTTCTTCTTTATAGCCGCACCTTTCTACTATTCCCACTTTGTTGTAATTTCGCATGACATGCAATTAATGTGCAAATGCCAGAGAATGCCCAGCCGAGCCGATGGGGATCAAAACTGATGTTCTTTGGGTCAAAAAAACGTTGGGTCTTGTGCCGTTCGGCATATGGAACGTTGTATTAAAGAACATTCCGAGTTAAAAAACAAGAGTAAAAAGGATAAGGGGAAAGAAATTTGTTAGAGCGGAGAAGGGGCTGGGCAGTCGAAGGCTGTGCTATTAATTAATACAGATCGTTGATACACAACTTCGGCTGTATCCACTTGCTAATACTAGTAACTTGTAGTAATTAAACGAGCAGTTAAACCATAATCATAATAAGAGTAAATAGTAATAAGAATATGTTTGTTTCAAGCTTTTCCCCTCGTGATTATCAAATTTAAGAGATAGAAATCGAAGTTTAATGGATAATTTTATGTTTATGAAGGAAATAGGTGTGTTTTTCGAAAATGTAATAAATGGTTTGAATGGTGACGGGATAACGATTAAAGACGACTACAACTTTACAGCTCCTTCATTATAATTAGGAATATACATGGAGGCACGTTGTACTATATAGACAATATGTATACATTTAATGTTAGCGCCATAGGGGCAGCATTGCGCGTTGAACGAGAGAATGTACAGGGGAAGCAAATTGTTTAACTACAGATGTTTCCGTTTCATTATGTCTCTTCCGATTATGGCTTTTTCTACAATACCTTAGCTGATTTCATAATTTCAACTGTGCTTGGGACGTATGCCGCATACACAAACTTGGTGACATGCTAATAGTTAGGCGGTTGAAAGTCTGGATGTCTCATGCATTATCTGTAACCGATCATTGCCAACGCCTGATGATTCCATTTTTGCCAATTATAGAAAACTGAATATCTTTACGTCCTTTTCAAATCCAGTAACAATGACAGACACGCGGTATTTAGCAACGAGTTTGGGACACTTTTAACAAAAAAGTCTGGACGGCTGAAGTTTTGCGATCAAATTAACCATTCAAAAAATAATGGGAAAGTTGTACTAGAATCTTATCGATTTACGAAACACAAATAATTTACAAGCAGTCGTTGATACCGCACAACTCTTTCTATGCGGACGTTGAACCCTAGGAAATTTTATCATTCTTACATGCGGCAAAAACATGACAGAAACTATCCAACTGTGCAAGCATATGTTTAACGTTGAAGCCGCATCGTTTCCGAAAGTGGTTAACTTAATTGTCGAAAATTAAGAAAATACCATATTTCACGGACTAAAGCACCGGTGGTATTTCACAAAACCACGTTATACCATGGGGTGCTATTTTGACTGGATAGTGGTATTATACTAGGGGGATACTATGATAGTTGTGAGATTTCAGTTAGAGAGGATGGAACAGAGGATGATTTAATATTCGATAGTGAGATTGAATGATGTTAATATTAAGGAGAACGATATATTGGTGGAAATTGAGGGAGAGCATTATGAAACGTTGATGGCTTTAGAAATGTGTGGTGACATCAAGCAGATTTAATAAATACCATGATACTTTACAAGTATCTCGTATAACAGCCCCATGGTACTTTGTTCTAACACCCGCAGTAGTTGACGTGATAGTGACGTAGTAATGACGCAATTTTAATGTCTGCAGTAATTGACGCAATCGTAACGCGTGTTTCAATCGTAAATATCACGTGAACTCTAAAAAATAATAAAAACTCCTTGTAAACAAGATAACGCGCTTTACGCTTTTTACCTTGCGAAAAGATAACTAGCGGCTTTTACAAATGGCATACGACACAAGCGCACAAAATTTCTTCTCCGTTCCGAGTTTTGTTGTGTCAGCACAACTGGCGAGGGATGGAGAGCAAGTTCACGTCGCTCTCGCTTCCATCAGGAGGCGCCATTTTGATGCGCTGGTCGCATCAACTATTCTTGTCGTATTTTCTTGGCTAACCGGTGGTATTCCTGCAGGTCAGGGATACTACCAACCATATATTTTTATTCTTTTTTCCATAGCTTCTATCATAGGACTACATCTGGCGTACTGTGACTGGCAGATAAGCCGTCACTTTAACGCAAGGCGCCGGGCTTATCTGAGGCGCCTCGAAGATTATCAGCAGTGGAGAGACCTGCCAAGGTGGGACGAAACGAGAAGATTTTCGCGCTGGCATTTGTATAGCCAGCGAATGCGTCAGGAGGAAAGGGAGAACCGAAGGCAGGTAACTATTCATTGGATATCGCAGCGTGAGGAGCATATCGCTCCTCAAGCTTTCTATGAGAGAGAGCGGAGACTGGCACTTAGTCTCAGGGGGCTCAATCTGGCAATGAGCCGCCCGGCAGACTATGTCTCCGTTACGCTGCAAAGACGTCCTCACCCTATTCCACCGTGGGGTTTGAGGGCGACTAATGCAATGAATAGGCTATTTCCGAGAAATAGACCTGTCTTGGTGCCTCGGGGAAATCATCCTCCTCAACGGGGTAAGATAAATGAACTCATTAAATTATTTATTCGTTTTTTGTTGTTTCTTTTTATTTAAACAAATATTATTTTTTCCTCAAATAGGGATGTCCCCTTTCCTTCCGCCCGTGGTTGATAGAAGGCCACGACAAAGTAGAGCTGCGGTGCAAGATAATCAAGGTAAACTAAGTTAAAAAAAACACTCTCAATATACAATACTCATTTATAAAGCGGTTCTAGTGAAGTAAAACTTTTCTTTTTTTGAAATAGCACCTCCACCACAAGTACCAGACTCCTCGACCCAGCAAGCATCGGTCACCACGAGGAATCAGTAAGTTTTGTGACGTCATCTATCATTAAGTTTTGCCAAGATATTAATAGTGTTTGCTTTAAAGGGAAACTGTGGTGCAGCCACCTCAGCCTCGACGCAACCCACCTCGAGCCGCAAGACCGCAAAATTCGAACAGAAGGCAGTAAGTTTTTAGTAAAACTTTACGTTATTACAGGTTACGGTGTTTATTTACGTTTGTTTTATAGGGTCGCCGATACGCCACAGCCGTCACAGCCGCGACGAAACCCGCCTCGAGCTGCAAGACCGCAAAGTTCGAACAGAAGGCAGTAAGTTTTTAGTAAAATTTTACGTTATTACAGGTTACGGTATTTATTTATGTTGTTTTATAGGGTCGTCGATACGGCACAGCCGCGACGAAACCCGCCTCGAGCTGCAAGACCGCGGTAAAGCAGCCGCGAGGCTCGTGATGACAACAGACAGGTTTCAGTATATTATTATGAAATAAATTGAAAATAATTTTACACTTGAATGTATTTATTGAGTTTTTGAGTGAATAATAAAATTTACGTGCGACTTTGTGCAACACGAAAGCTCATCTCCCCAGCCACAGTTAACATTAATATTCACTTTGTGCTTTGAATTACTTTCATAATGATAATGTAGTCAATCGTTCGATCTGGCATTCAACAGAAGAGACGAATGTTTGATTCATAACGTTTAAATTCTGGGATTACTTCTTGTTAACGGACCTACTGGCATTGGAAAAATTTATATAATAACGCATCTTGCAAACTATTTAAAGTCAAGGTGATATTTTGGCCCGGAATTCGTTCGTTCTACACATCGACTAGATTTTCTCCACTACGGTTGAGACCTAGCGGCTGAATTTCCTGCATATCCAGATAAAGGTATATGGACTTGTTTGACCAAAGTTGTGAAAGAAGAACCGTGTTTACGTAAGTAATCTGTAATGATTGCTGGCTGATCGGATTAACAGTATTGATTCTTTCCCTTCAGACAGTCATCTTTGAGGATATAGAGCTTTTCTTTCCTGTCAAATTCTACAAATAAGCAGCATAGTTACCAATTTATCAAAATAATAGTCTTCATCCAATTACATAACACCTGAATAGATCGGAAAGATATCTCAACTCGCTTGTCAGAACCATGTTCCAGGTACAGTGATATTTGCGGCGGGCTGTATTTTTATACTGTTAATCTAACGTTTGCGTCAACTAGGACGAGATTCATCTCGACTTGCCACACACCCGCACAGAGACGCGAAATATTGAAAACATTGACTAATGGCCTTAAGACAGTTCCCCATATCAACTTGGACGACATCTCCGACAAATGCCACGGCTACCTTGCTACTGATTTGGCAGCACTTTGTCGTATAGCTATTGAGCGCGCTAATATTAAAAGCATCGATGAAACAGGTACAACATTGTATAGTCAACCAATACTGTTTTTTTTTTGTAACAGCTTACATGTTGTCATAAGGGAAACCAAACGCATATCCTATCACTTACGAAGACTTTGCTGAAAGTATAAAAGATATTAAGATCTGCGCGTTAACGTTATCAAATAATATGAATATAGCAATTCACCCTTGACACTGGAAGAACTTTCGCAAAGTGGCAAGTCGGCCATTCTTCTCTCAATCTTCCCGATATTGTCGAGGGCATTCAAAGAGTATAATTGCTCAAGTGCTTTCTCGACTATTGAGGTACCAGAAAAAGCTCCTGAGTAACGAAAAAAGAAATTGAACAAGCAATGTGACAATACAAAGTAGAAACTCATGACGTACGCATATTCCTCGCTGAGATAATAACATCATCGACACCGACTGCCTTTAGCAATAGGATGACAGATGCCGGATTGCGGTATTTGATTCCCGGTGTTCTAACTCGCTTTCTCTGTATACAACCGATAGCATGAACCTGGACCCTAAAGAATAATGCGCTTAGCTCATTGATTTTCTTTCATCACGACTGGCAAATTACCATAGTGCATCGCTCACCCCGCGTCCAGCACGGCCTATTCATTGTTTCCCAAAACTTTTGATATATTTCTATTGACAAAGACTTTGTGCCTATCTTGGAATTGCCTCGGCAATAAAGCTTGCATCGCGTTTTCAAGGATACGACTAACTTTCTTTGTTAGAATCTGAATTTTCGCATTATTTCCGCTCATTCTGTCATCATCCAAACAAGATGTCAGTTCGCACAGCACGTTCATGAGTATGACAACAGCGTACGTCATCAACAACGAATCCACAGAAGCATTACGTATTTATTATAGTTTTTTGAGAAGTGCGATTGTCGAACCGGACGCTATAACGACCTGCCAAGAGATTCATCGTAAGAAATCAACAAGAAGAATATTACATGACGCCAACTATTTTCATACCTCCGTCCCAGGGTGTACACCAGAGTCCAAAGAAACACGCCTGAGAAGGCTCATTGCCGCCACTCTTCCAACAGAAATTGAGGAATTTTAATAAATCCATAATCAATTTCAGATTACAATCCAAATGAGCAATCCCCGCTTCCCATTTCTCCCATAATGAACGACAGTACTGTTGTTACAGTATTCACGAATAATATTTTTTTCGCTCTGTGTAAATTTACGCTTTGGATGTCTTTTTGATGCTTACAGGTGAACGTATGTCAAACTTAGAGGTTTATATTTTACGAATGTCTCATATTTTGCACTTTTTCTGGTAAAAATTCTATGACGACACAACTTTGTTGCTCGTTTCGTGACATAATAAATAACAACATTATATTTAATATTATAAATTTCTATGGTAATAGTTTACTTTTAAGGTACCGTAGTTTACTAAAATTCAACAGCATGTATTATATTGTATTTAATTTATTATTTTTCTCAAGTTCGAAATTGACAATCGAGTACTTTATTGTATAGGCACGTTGACGATTTCAAAGATAAATATGGTGACGAAAGAGACTATCGCGTGAGATAAATCTTTCGATGTGTAGCCGGGGGCAGGCTGCTGGATTTCCCATGTACTATATTTTTAGGCATACGAAACGCGATTGATTTTATACGTCGTCTATGCACATTCAAATTGTCGGAAAAGGGGAAGCTTACAATTAAAAGTTATGCATAGCCAAACGTTTCCTTAAACCGATTTGAATACAACTTAATATCGAGTGAGAATCACTGTAGTAGCTATCTACTGTATATCTACACTTAGAGCATGGAACTTATTATTGTTTCATACTCTTAAATAGATATTCGTTCACATAATTCGCGTGAAAAGTTATTCCACACCTTCAAAAAAGAGGACCTCAATTATTGGCAATCAACCAGAAAGCTGTCTGTCAACTTACGCATCATTCCAATTACTGTATACTCGTTGCAGAAGACAGCATCGCTTATTGAAATTTCCGGACTTGTCACCGTTGCAAAGTACCAACTAACCACAGTTTTCACGCAGCAACTATACACAAGTAACGCCACTCAACATTGGCAAGAAGCATGACTCACAGAAGTTGGATAATTATCACGAAATGTCTTCACAAATAACCCATCAATTATTCAGGCGGAGTTTATTGTCTACTTCCATACTCCTGGATCTGATAATACTGCTTCAAGAATGTCATTACGAAAACGGGTTATCTCGGCAACCCGTAATCGAAATGATTAAAGTGTATTATTCGCGAATTCAAAATTTGAAGCTTTATATATACGTTGTATTACTTGAACGCCTTTACCATGGAATACAGGTGGTAATAGGCTCGAACTACACAAAGAATGAAATCAGTGCATGATTGTTTCATCTAACGACAAAAGTAATACTATTTAGAAAATCAAACGATGAATTCGTGTTTGCTATTGAAATACGCTGTCTCGTGACTCAATATGATTGTGCGGTCAAATGATATGTCACGCAGAGGGGGTGTGTGTAAAACATGCCGAGGATTTTTCAAGCGTCAGTTCTCTTCTTGATATTATTAATAGGACATCTTGAAAATGCCTCAAAAAAAAGAAATAGTAGAACTGAAATCCGAAATATCCAGCCTAAAAATTAGTCATACTAATATCAAGCTAAGAAGGATGTGTAGAATAAGGGAAAAAATATATTTTAACTTAGGAAACAAATAGTAGAATTCAAGAAACAGGCAGAAAAATTGTGATGTAGGTAGTAGAATCAAGAGTATTTTATAACGAAGAAATTCGCCAGGACGAGGAAATTTACCAGACTTTGTTAATATATTATTTTTTTTGTTAGATTATAATTTAACAAATGTAACAAAAAATAAAATAGAAATTAAAAAATTTAAATCTAAAGCTCTTAGAAACTGTTCTAATATAATAAAAATTTTTGATATAATTTTTAGCTCTAGGGCTTTTCTATTAATAAAATCGGTATTAATTTTAAAAGCTCTAGAGCCCGTACACAATGTTTCATGGAGATTTTGGACCTTCTGTACCAAAGCATTCATTCCATATTGTGTTTTCGAGTCTTACTGATGCTCAAATTTAAAATATGTATATATTTTAATCCAGCAGTTTCAACAAACAACGCCTCGAAAGCTTTAAATAATAAAGTAGATAAAGCAAATGTGAGTACACATGACTTCTCTATACGGATGTGAGTCTAGGTATCTGGAGATATGTTAAATCTCCCTTCCCCCCTTCTAATTAAACTAAATATAAATATATATAATTATAATGGCGTCATAGTTAATTTTCAAAGAAAGTTGACATGGAACATTGCATCAAATTATTGTGTGAAGTCATATTTAATTCGCCATTTCTAGTACAATTTTAGCTCTTATTAACAATTGTAATGTTCCGGCCTTGTCCCTATTCCACATTCACAGCATTTGAATGGGCTGACCTTCTATTGTCAAGTAAAAAAAAAAGTTTAATTATGTCATTATTTTCGCGCGTCGTTGTGACTACGATAGCATAGAAGCCATTTAATGATGAATAGATGCTTTGTAGTGATTTTCGATAGTAAGAATAATGATTAACGCAGAATGTTCGTATCACACAACGAAGTGAATTTACTTCCAAGTGTTACGCAAGTTTTGTACTATGGCATCATACTGATGGAAGTCAATTAACGTCAACTGGATTTTGTACAATCGACTTTTCCTGACCTTTGTACAATCAACTTTTACCGAAGTTTTGTACGAGTCATTAATGTTACACCTGATTGCTAGCAATATTTCCCAATTGATGTATTATTGGACACGATTTAAGATTAACGATTCAGCGTGTCTGGGAAACATCCAGCGGAAGTCTTGGTGAAATACAGGAAAGACAATATTACACATCTCTAGTAATCGCACTTAAGCCAATTGTAGTACCTGAAAATATATTATTGGTGGTCCTTCCTTAGTATTGGTTCGTCGTCCGGTGTCATCCGTTAAATCCAAAGCCAGTGGACTAAAAAATAGTGCAATAAAAATTTTTAGTCTTTTCTTCTATCTCTATTAGAGGCAAGCTTTTTCTGTAACTATGATAAGCGTTTCAATAGGTAATTTTATTTATTAATCGTACAGAGTGTTACAGAAGTCTTTGGACAAGCAAGCAATAAAATTAAAGGTCTCACAGTCTCTTCTGATTTTCGTAACCACGGGCTGACCAATTCATGTCGATATTATGAGTAAAAAAAAGATTAACTATTACGAACTGCCATCCAACAGTCTTGATCTTATTGAAAACTTGTAGGAAATTGGAGAATAAGAAATCGACAATCGATCGAGAAACATCACAAAATTAGAATTATGATATATAACGTAATAATATTCCGTTATGATTTGCTCAATTAAGGAATGTCGTCGATTCACCGATTGACGAACGAATACTTAATTAACTTTAAATAAAATTGTTTAGTAGTTTTAGTTTTCAAGCGAGTATTTAATTATCTATATACCAATGTTTTGTAACACACTGTATATCCATAAATAGAAATAGCATGATTTACTGTGTAACAAGTAATAGAGTAATATATTATTATAAGGTCGTGAATGGAAAATTGCGATTTATACGGAATTAAAATAAAGGAAATCCGTTCTGACGTAAGTAAGCCTGCGTTTGCTGATTAATCTATTAATAGTTGACTCGTGCCAGATGCTAGTAAACTTACCCACGTTGCGCAATGACTCGCTAGTCTATAGTGAGGATCGCTACAACTTGCTTAGTAATAATAATTATTGTGTATGTAGTATTTCTGACACCAATTACGACGTCCTGTAAGAAGGTAATTTAACCAGAAATATATTAATAAATAAATTTTAAAGCACCAGTAAACTGTGTCACCCCGAATAAATATTCGCGGTCTTTACTATGAGACATGAGCAGTTCACAGCATCAATCTTTATCAGAGATATTAATTAATCGGGCCTTTAGTGCCCATCAACCATCAGCGCATCAATTGTTCAACACCTATCTCTACACTGCATAACAAATAGAATAGTCTGCTTCTACTGACTTATTCGACATGCCTATGCATATTGTGCCTGTCATAACCTCGCATAACCAATTCCTCATTTTTCTCAAATATTAATTTTTTTCTTCTGACGAGTAGACCATATTTCCCTCA
>CAJVPJ010000334.1:0-28203 GCA_910592205.1 Paraglomus occultum | reverse complement strand
TATTCGTTCCAGGATAGCTTTTCTGAATTATTGTGCTCGTGCGTTGGAAGTGACAAGTGTTGTCATTGGGAGAATTTGCATGTTTGATCCTTTTACGATACTCTTTAGAATTTGATAAGCATGAGAAGATCGACTGTCATTGCACCTGGGACCAATCGCTATCCTGCGCAAGGGACGACTGTGCGAAGAAAGACGAAAGTCATTGTTATTAGTAACGAGAATTTAGATTGGAATCACCTATAAGATTAAGATATATCGATATAGAGAACTTTTGCCTTGGAAAATTATTTTCCTACTAAGTGTTAATATTAATATCAACAACGGCGGATTTAAACGGTTTACCATAAAGATCTTGTCCTGTTCGGTGATGTAGACAACTTTGTCTGATTCTTGAGATTTCAAGTAAGTAGAGGGTGCTGAGTGTTGACAATTGCGGTGCTTTCCCCAAAGGTGACGGAGGAGTAGATCTAATAGTACGCTTTATAAACTGTGTAATTTTGATCCAACGTTAGAAGATAAAGGTGGAAGCGGAAGGTGGAGGAGTTGTCTTTGAGGATGGAATATCGATCTTTGAAGGTTATTGAATGTGATGGACTGTTACGAGAGGTGCAAGAGGAATCTTTGATGGAGGTGAGGTTGATATGTTCGTAGATGCAGATGGTCGCGTGGTGGTTGGTGGGAGTGGAAGTGGTGGAGGAGCGGAACGGAAAGATGACGAGACTGACGAACTCTGGTTAAAACGTCATTGGTTTTGTCGTCAGTGACTTAGAAGCTGGTGATGACGTAGAGCGACTATGCGAATTTGGAGCTGTTGAGCTCGTAGTGATGAAAAACTAGGACTTGGACTTTGCGAACCTGCAGGCGTGGTGATGGATGTGGATGATGTAAAGGGAGCCGAGAGTTTGCGCTGACTCTGTTGATGGAGCGGACTCCTTACTTGTTTGCTCCTAGTTTTGCTCCTCGTTTTGCTCTTCCTTTTGCTCCTCAGTTTGCTTCTCAGTTTGATCTTCAACCGCAGGCTTATCGACTATCTGCTCCTCGATCATGTCTTCTTCGGTAGGTTGTTCGATGATTTGTTTTCTTTTGACTAAATCTTGGTAGGAATTTGTCCGAGTCGGCTGGTTTGTGAATAGTATGAACGCATAGTCATAGAAGTAATATAATGCATTTATCTTTTTCCCTCCTCTTAAAGTATGATCCAATGACCAAGACAATCTATGCAAAGCATCGATTTTGTAATATTTATTACCTACCATTATCATTGTATGTAATACTGACTACATGTCCATCTTACCGATCCATTCTGTAGGGATGAGTGATTGTAATAGCATAAACTCAGTAAGCCAGTCAATGCGGCAAGACGGTAGTCTGTTACTAGTAGTTCTGCCCAGTTAATGATGTCAGGAGCAGACTATAGGCTATAAATGCTTTCATGGCTGCTTTGTCCCTTCTGATCCAAGTGAATCTGAATATCGAAGCAAGCGCTTAAATACAAATCAGTGTTATTCATCTCTAAAGGCAAAATGTAATGGAAATTGACTAAAATTGGATTCATTACAAAATAAAGGGTGAAGTCAATATTCTTTAGACTTGGTCTCTCAGTATCATGAAGATAATTGTTGTAATTCACTCCTCTAACCGGAAGAGTCTAGTCTACATTTGAGAATGTATGCAAAATTCTTTGTTTGTGTGACCTGGAAGTTCATTGAAGCCACTTGTATAGATTTATAGTAAGCTGTAAATACGTAATTTATACGTACCTTCAACAGTATCAAGGCATTTGAGTGACCTTAGTTAACGGAATGCTTTCCCCCTTGCTATTTTAATGCTTACACCAGGCCATAAGCAAGGACGTGTCGAATGAGTACAAAAACAATTGGAACAAGACATTGTTTGGTGACGAAACGTTTTAATTGTTTGGTGACGAAACGTTTTAATTGTTTCGTAACATAATAATAAAGCATCAGCGTGAATGCGAGGCCAATCCGCCCTACTCCAAAAGATCGAAGTAAAATATCCGTGAAGTGGTTTTCGTGTAAAAGGTAAAACCAGCATTACTTGTTTTCGGCGCATAACGGATATATAGCAATATTGGACCAGCATATTTCCGAGATAAAACCATGCTAAAGGGCTATTGGCTATCACATCCTAATCGTATTGCCCAAGAATTCTTAAAGACAACGTTTTCCGGAGGTTATGGCCTTCTAATATCCGGACATAAATCCGATTGAAACCCTTGTAGAATGCGTAAACCCAAAATTTTAACGAATTAGAACGTTTTATGGGGACGAAATTCCGAATAACCTTCGAGTAGTTTTGTAGAATCAATGCCACGGCGTTATAACGAGGAAAATGGGGAGTTAATTTTTTTGATAAAATCCACTGATATTTAGCTTCAAAACGATGCGATGTTAATTAGGTAACATTCTCATTTCAATTTCCGGTGACGAAAGAAAATATATAGGCGACCTTTATCCCATCATCTAGTTTTTATGTTGACGTTGTGTATTAATATCCCACGGATTGATCTAATCCACAGGTAATAAAATTATTATATGATACCCATCGCGCTTAAAAATTAAATAACAAGCCATTCATATTCAGGCTAGGTAAAGTCGTCCATTGAGCAAATACATAAAAACGGAGCACGAATATTAAAAGACAATAAATTTTATTATTTAGTTGGTTTCGAATGAACAAGTGACACCCAATCCAATTAATAAAATAATTTAATACTTGAACAAACAAAAACAAACCAGCTTAAGAATATTTGGATGCCTTTGACTAGTCAAAACACTAAGTCAATGTTTTGCCCTGTTATATAATTGGAGTTTACACCTCCTTCGACTCGGTAGAATAGTAAACGCTGTTAATATTATTCCGTAAATTTTCTTACTTTAGCGATTGACCAAAAGGGCGTGGGTCGGCAATCCATAAAAATAGCTGCTGGGCTATGTATCTGGAATTAGGAAGCATAAATAATTTAGAAACGTCACTTATAAATCACGCATTCAGTCTTAATTGAACCATCGTTGTAAGAGCGACGATGGCTGAGCTAAGTAGGTTAAAATTCCCTTGTTGGCTGAACTGTCTAAAGTTTGCTCTCTCGCTGACCGTAAACAAACTATATAAAGTATATTTAAAATGTTTTATTACTTAGTAAAATCTCTTTAGATGTGGCGCAATTATGCTTCACTTATTCAGGCACCAATTTCTCCACGTTAGAACGTGTAAGTTCTGATTGCACAAAATAGAAGCCATTTTGTTTTGTCAATAAACAAATGTCAAGTTTATTTCGCGTTTCGTATATTGGTAGCACTGTTCGTGTAATATCTCGATAGGTTGAAACGTTTACTATTTTTCAGCCCTTCTTTTAACGCAAATTTATAAAACTTAGTTATGTATTTTACATCGTTGTGCAATTTTTTTAATAGAATTTTTTCGTATATTTGCGCTTTTGTTGGTTAGAGTTTCAATCTTTCACAATTTTTTTTCAATAAAAAAAATCTAGAACATGTATTAAATCGACACTGCCAGAAAGTTTAATGAAACTTACGCACAATTACATAGTATAATTCGGGTAATTCGTAAATTTCTGGAAGGCACAAAAGTTCAGTAATAAAGTTCTAAATTATAGAAAAAAACAAGCAAAAGTTCGGTAGATTCAAGATCTCCAAGATTTCATTATCATGTGCCATTGTTTGTAGATATTCTTTTCTGGGTAAAATTATACTGTCACCGTTGACGCCAGTACATCAGCATTTTTGTCAATCGGGTCGATTTCTTGGGGAGTAAATTTACCCTTTCATGAGCTATTTCATTCATATATAACTGTATGTGGGATCGATTGTTCAACTTGACTAAAAATAGTTTCCCATATTAATACTATAATATAGAAGAGCAAATTATCAGCTGATTTGAATATTTATATCAGAACTTTTCGTTGTCACGTCAGCGAGAAAACCACATGAAGCCGTCGACTTTAGCATAAATGCAACAATTAGTCTTTTTTTTTTTTTTGAATCCTAAAAAACGTAACTGGGCATTACTTGTTAAGGTTGAGAAGTGTATTAATATAAATCTAATAAAAGCCATTATTTTGTATGTTGTGAGATAGTGTTAAATTCCATTATTTCCCAAGTCGCGTCACAGATAACATTGATTGGATATAAGATTAAAGTTTTAGTGGTCTTACAAAAATTCATGCTCCAGACTTTGCCAGGTCTCCAAATTTGCAACGGTATAGCAGTCAAGACTTCATTTCACACATTCGGAAACTCCTAAGAATGAAGGAGCTTGTTGGAGTCTTGGTTTGATCAATATAAAATATAACAATAGTAATAGATTTCTATCACTACGTATACAACATATGCTTGCTTGTTTATTTAAATCTAAATATGCATTTCTAGCAAGAGACACTATCTATTTAGGGAACAACGTCTTGAATGATTTCAAAAAAAGTAATATATGTTTAGTAATCATAGAAAGAACGTAAAGGAAATGGGATACGGATATGTGGTCTTATGAGAGAAGTTAATGAAATATTGTAGTGTTGCGTTATTGAATGAGGAATAGATTATGATTGACAAAGTCATTGAAAGTATGAGAAATAAATGTGAGCTATTTATCTTGTAGACAGTTTTTGGCGGAAACTTTTTCTAACAGTAGAACACTTCACCGAGAAAGGATACGCGTTAGATAAAATTAAGCTTTTATTCCGTCACAACCCTTCCCCGCATGGCTGGACAAATTCGAAAGCGAAAGCAAGTTTGACAAATACCTCTAAGCAAAGAGGCTCGTTTATTTGGTATTGTCAAAAAAGTAAAGTATTCAAAAGTACCACATACACACACATTCACACACACACAAAACGGCCTATCCGTCCAAACACATCTGCGGGAAACCAAGCGTGTCTACATTATGACGTATTACCTCCGCGGAGGGCTAATACCAAGTGTAGAACAGAGCCACCTTCTATACAGTAATCGGTTGCGGTTTTTTCATCAACCCTATGTATTCATACGGGACACAAGTGATTTAGTATTTTACAAGAATGTATACAACTGAGTAACAATTCCACAAAGTTTTAGCAGCACTGAATAAAGAAAACATTCCTAAAGACTGATCTGACTTGAATTATTCCCGCCAGTTCAAACGTTGCCTGTTGAAACCAAGGGACATGTACAGATCTACGAAACTCTCTATCGAACCCCGCATACTTACATTTGTTTGCCACCGAAAATGAGCCGTTGTTGAGCAGGAGGAATGCCCTCTTTCTCTTCCACTCGCTCTTTAATTCGTGTAATCTGTAATAACACGTGAATTCCATGTGAGTAGGTGGATTACGTTTCTACATGTCAAGCACAGCAACGAGAACTAACCTTATCGTTAGGCTCAATATCGATCTCAATCTGGATAATATGTGGTTGGTTTCATAAGTATTGCGACAAAATTTAACCTTTACAGAACTAAAACCACTCAATCATTCGCCGACAAACTTACTTCCTTGCCTGTGAGCGTCTAAAGAATATGCACAGTAAAAAAAGGGAGCAGGGTTAAGCACAGCAGTTGAGTATGCGGGAAAAAAGTTCATGTTTAGACGCTTTGCATACTACTCACTTTTACTTTGATGAGCATTTTGAATAGAATTTAGGTTATGTTTATTCAGATGTGAGACCAAGCGATGAGTTGGGCAAGGTAAACGGTAAAGAGGAGTGAAAGGTGAAAGAGGCAAATATACATTTTGCCGTCTCTAACCTTTGTGATTACGAAAATTGGATCACAATACACGTGATTTGGTAAGACAAAGAATCATTATAGACTATTCTCTATTCTGCAAGCCTCATGACAAAAATGGACAAGACAGCGTTTATAAATGTGACAAAGTATTGACTGCGCTGTTTATCATTTGCGTTTCTCACCCAAGAGACTTTTACGAATTACAGTATGTTTGTCCCCGGTTAATATGTCCAATATATGATGAAGCATAAACTGAATAATAACTTTCTAAAGGAAGACTAACACAATATCTAAATACAAAGAATGAATAAAATCTATTATGAAGCGCTGACTCCCACCTCTTTTTTTCTTCTTCCAGGTCCACTAATGTCACGATGTAAGTGAATATAAACAAACTAGTCAACTAAAATGAGTATAGTCTATGAGAGAATGTCCAAGTGATAGATTGCTAACTCGCTATAATACATATACAAATTGCCGTTTACGACAGTAGAGTTTCACATTGACTGGCAGATGAGAAGGTATAAAAAAATTGCTTCCACAGTTGAAAGGCCGCAGTTAAAACCTGCAGTATACACACACACTAATTCGCAATGAAATGTGACCTTCTATCCTGCTCATGCCGATTGCTCATTCCAAGTCAACGAATTCCGTTAACCATACATGCTGCCTAACATTTTCAAGCGTCGCTCTCCTTTGCGGATTAGGTTGTAATAACCTATTTACTAAATCTTTTGCATTTCGACTAATATTTCCTCTCCTTCCTGCTTCTTTATCGGACGGAAATTTGTAGTCGGCACGCGCTATCTTCCCAAAGAAGTGCCCTCTCGTCTGCCCTCGCTCCAGGTTAAACGGCAGATAACCAACAAGTAAAGCATACAACACAATACCCAATGCCCACATATCCGTCTGTCTCCCGTCATACGGTTTTGCCATGATAATCTCCGGCGCAGCATATTCTTCCGATCCGCATCTAGTAGTTAGATGCGGACATGCCGGGTCTATGAACCGGGCTAGTCCAAAATCGGTAAGTTTTATTTTCGGTCCATCCGGAGATGGCGTCTTACGATCGAGAAGAATGTTTTCCAATTTTAGGTCTCGATGAACAATGTTATTGTTGTGAAGGTAGGAGACAACGTCCAACAACTGAACGAATATACGACGAGCGTCATTTTCGTCCGTCTGATCATAATAATCGGCCACATATTCGAATAACTCTCCACCCGGAACATACTCCATAATCAAGCAGACGTGAGTTGGTGTGTCGACTGTGTCAATCAATTTGACTATAGATGGATAATCGATGGATCTCAAAATCTCTATTTCGCGCTGCACGCATACTCGCAGAGGGTCATTGTCTTGCATCCCCTTCGTTGATGTCATCTTTATAGCTACTTCTTCTCCATTTGCCAAATCGAGTGCCAACTGTACTTGCGAGAACGATCCTTCACCAATTTTGCCTTTGGTTATGGCAAAGCGACCAATCATCTCAGTGTTACTCGGCAAATTATAACGAGCCAATCGATTAGCAAGAGCAATATGTGTCAAATCGTTATTGACATGGTTGTAGTGGTTGCCACTATTGCTAAAAAGTTGCTCGCTCAATGGTGATGAATGCGTGCGAGACGAAGCCAAGTGATGTGGATAGTGCGCGTTATTCTCCGTTGATGTCTGCTTCCGCACGTGCCGAATATGGTGAGTGGTCGGCAAATCTACGACTGAAGTAGCTGGACTGGGTAATGTAGCCAGTGCATCTTCGTCAGATGCCACTTTCTGATGCTGTGATTTTTTCAATTGGACCGATTGCGATTGATCTGATGAGAAATTAGTTTTCAATCGGGCGAGACTTGACAATTGCTGTCGCTGTTGAGAACAATCAGAATGCTCTATTGGTGTGCTAGCTTGTTGTTGTATACCGGGAGTGGATGATTCAACGGCAACAGATGGATTTGGATATGAGTGAGGAAACAGATGATTTGACGGTGAACAGAAATTTTCTTTATTGATAGCATCAGAGCCGGAGTATCTCGACTGGCAGTTGGGTTCGCTGTATGAATGCGGGGGCAATGAGGGTCGTTGTGCGGGCAGCATATTGGTGTTATTGTAGATGTTGCTGTGCGCTCGTTTATGTATAATGTCCGTGGTTAACAGCATTCTTTCATACGCATACATGGATTGATTGTCTGAAGAATCAGAAGGAATAGCAGGAGTTGATGTGACAATCAAATTCTCCATATCTGTAGTAGATAACGGTTGATTGTCGTTTGAATGATTGTTATTAGTATGTAGAAGTTGACTAGACTGTCTGTGTTGTTTCCGTCGTTCCGGTTTTAGGATGAATTTGTCGATTGATCTCTTGAATGATTCGCCTTCGGCTTCTAGTTGAGTGCAGGAATTCGGGGCTGCTTCTATCATGCTTTATTGTAAGAACGCACTCTGCTGCAAATATGACTGTAGGTTATGCTTGATTTACCTCTTAATAGAGTATATTGCGATGAATGTCAACACTATTGAGAAGAGGAAAGCATGGTCAAGTATTTAATAATAAATAAGGGTAGTGGTGTTTTGGGAGGGGGGGGTGGATTAATGCGATACATAGTCTATAATGAATAAATAGCATATGTACACTAGCTCTACTGTTATATTACCTTTTCACCTAAAATGATTATGTATTAAGTAGGAGACACTGTGAATTTCAGTTTTCGGCGAAAGTTCAGCGCTGTAATGGAAAACGAGAAAACAATAGCATAAATAAACTGGCTGAAGGAATTTTTTTGTATATGAGTCATTCGAGGTCAGGCGTTTGTCAGCTGATTGGCAAAAAATCACGTTTAATGATCTATTGTTATTATTATATTATACCTTCTTTTTGGGGTTATCAAATTGGCAAATTTCCGATGTGATACGAAAATTAATACTAACGGTTAATAGGAAATGGTCGACTAAATACAGCCAATCACGTGAAGGTAATTAAAGCGTGATCAGATGAAATGGCGAAAGGAAAAAAACCATTTGGGGATGTGCAAATAGGGTGAGCAGCAACGCCACATCTATTCGATAGATCTTGAAACAAGATAAGCAAGCAATAATAAATAAGTAATTTTTTAGAATATGACGCCCTTTGTCTTCACTGCTAACAATTTAAGGGGTGGGTTATAAATTCAATAAACGTGGGCTGAAGGGATGTCAAATCAAAAGCCGCAAACGGTAATGAATTAATCTTCAATTAAAAGAGTTTGTCTGACATTTATTACCGTTAATTAACGATTTTCAGATCATACTGCATTAATATTGATGTCAAATACCAAAGCCAAAATGTACACACTTTAACGAAAGAAGCAGTTGTGCACCGAGATTAAACATAAACTCAAAATCGCTAGGGTCCAAATGTTACACCGTTAAACTTAGAAAACGCAATGCCAACCCTGAGAACACTGCAGGACTGAGGAAAAGGAGTTGCCTTGAATGTAATAGTGGTGAAAGAAAACGCAGTTGGTTCTAGTACATGCTTAGAAAGACATTGTTCTCCTACCAGACAATTATGAACATCGAAAAATCGTTAACGTGGTGATCATCCCCTTCATTTGTGCGTGCTGAATAGTGGCAAATGATTCGCTAACCTCAATTATCCATTAATACCGGCATTCGCATAGCATGCACCCCATATCTACGCTTTGGTTTGGTCTTGTATGTGCGCACGTTGAGTAATTCCTGTTCCCGTTGGTAATCTTTGAAAAAAAAAGGCGCACAATCCGCTTGTAAAATACCTCCATAATGTCACTCCTGGTAATTTACTAAAAAACATCGGAATGTCTACTCTATATTTTATCCTTACTTTCAAAGACCGCGTCTATTTATTTCCAGATTGGTGTGCTTATAGAAATGGAGGCTTAATGCTTTGGTCGGGCGTCGGTCAATTCGTCTCAGATACATCAGTTGCAAATGACTGATTGAAACTGAAGAACGAACTCAAGAAAGCCGCGAATCGTAATGTAACTCTTACCCGTCCGAAATGTATGTTATTGCATGCAAAAATGTGACCTATGAGATACGTCAAGCACACAGTGTAATCTAGAATTTTTTTTTGTAACATTTGTTTATTTGAACTGCTTGTTTATAGGAATTTTTCACCAAAATTAGTTCCTAAATCAAAGACTTCCGGGCAGAGGCTAATCGTGAAGCTATACACACTTGTGTAGAGATTCAAAACGCGAGGCCGTTCTCACGTCGTTTTTGACACTTTTGAATCAATAATTTTCTTTTTTTCACGACGGCGAACGATCCATGTCCCAATCACATGCCAAAGGGTCGAACAAATCTCTTTATCTTCGCTTGGGAGAATTCTGCATAAATGGTAAATCAATTTTATACTATTTTCCCCGAAATAATATATGTAAACATTTTATGGAGACATGTCCACGGAGAAGTTATTGACCCAAAACAGACCATCGGCCCAACTAAAGACTTTATCTAACAGAAAATCTTTGTTTATAGTGTTACGACTACGACGGCGTGCGTTTATTGGGTAATACGATCAATGAAACGCGTATTCCATACTATTCAAGTCTGCTGGATTCATCGTGTTTTGCACCACTACCATTGGTTTTGCATTTCGTGATTCCAGTTTTATTTCTTACATTGTATCTATCTTAATGTCAGATCGATTCTCCCTTAACTTTAGTTTCATAATTTATTAAGTTAACAACAGTTTTACTGTAAATTCTACTTTTCATTATGATCATTGGTGTCTGTCTTATACGATTTCACACGTTTACTGCTGAGAAGAAATAGCCATGTTAGTTTGAGAATATTATCACTATGTGAAACAACTTTCGAGCTGGAATATTACAGCATTCACATCTCAATAGTAATATCAATATTAATATTGTGCAGAAAGTTAGAAATAATGCGATTCTCTTACTCTGTGCTCTAATTGAAATTTTAGTTACAATTAGAATTTATTATTAATATTAACGCCATTACCACTAATATTGCATCAAGTATTTGTTTAACAGTATTAATATTAACCAAAGTCATAAATTTCTGGAGAATTTTACTTTTCGGTGACGTCATTGCGTAGTAATAGTGTTCGATCAGCAAATACCCATGGTGCGGATACCTGTTCTCCCGCATACTCTACAACCATGGCTGAATCAGCTTCCCGAGCACGTAAAAACGCAAAGAAGAAAGATCCAGTAGACGACATTCCAGAAGAAGAGAAGATCAGACTGATTAAAGAAACTGGGTTGCTGAAAAACTTTGAAAAAGTCGAATTTAATCAAACAGGCGTCGAAGACGAGTACTATGGCTGGACGTTTTTGGCGTTTCTGTACACCATTCCACTCTGTTCAGTTTATTGCGTTATGGACATTATGGTGCACAGACAGTATAACCAAGATGTTGAGTTTATGCCATTCTTTGTTAGAGTTGCAAAAATGTCTCCTAGTAAGTGTGAAGCATTAAAAGTATCTAGCAGCATGTTGAGTGTCTAATTAAGATCTTTTCTCATTCTCTTTACCCTACTTACTTCTTTAATATCTAGTTCTCTGGGTTTTCGTTTACTTTAGCAACAAGTATTGTCACCGTCCACTGGTCCAGTTTGCAATGTTTCTAGGTTCGATTTTTTGTGGATGTTACGTCGTTTATCTACTTCAAAAGGCTCCTTACCTCGGAGTAATGCGACGATGTCCTCCATTGTCTACACTATGGACTTATTTCGTCGCTCAACTACGATTACCTCCCGCTGTCCTTAGTCTTTTATCGGTGCTTGTATATTATTATCTGTACTTTTGAGGTTGGAAAAAGAAAATTACAATAGACTTGGATTTTTGGTTTGATTTCATAGATCTAATTATGCTATAATCAATAGAGTAGATATATTTTTTATGTCGATGAAGATGAACCGTTTAAACCGTTGTAGCGTGGCTTGCATTAATTTTGTTAATAGAATGTCTGAATCAATGACTGCTTATCCTTGTTAAACAGGTTTATTAACTGGAGCAAGAATTTACAATTGCGATCCCGTACATTCAATTGTAGAGATGAGGGAAATACGCAATGTTTACATCAATTCGATAACTACGTTCAATAAACGCATTATCTCATTACGTGACATAGTTAAAAAAGAAAATAAATCATATTCTCGGCCTTTGGTTTGATCCCTTATTCGCACGAACCACCGACAATCGTCTCTCCAAAAGCGAATTCTCCCTCTGTCGCACGTCGAGCTCTCTCCGTAAGATGCCATTCTCCCGCTGCACCAACTCGGCTTCTCTCATCGACTGTTCGGATCTCAACTTGAATTCCTGCAATTTTTCACGCGCTTCGTCACGCTCCTTGCGGTATCGAACAGCAAGTAGCTCTCGTTGACGTAGAGCTTCTTGTAGTTGAGCCAGAAGATCGGTTGGGATTGATGAGGTCGGTGCTATGGGTGAGTTGAATGACGTCTCTGAATGATAGGTAACAGACAGTGTAGTGCGTTGATCCGGAGAAGACGTGATCTGAGGCGTTCGGGGTGGAGTTGTAAGATCGACCAGTGGTGTCGTAAGATCGACTAGCTCGGTGGGAGCGGTGATTCTACGGCTTTTCGGTAGAGGGCTGAGTGTTTCAGCAACAACGCAAGCCTTGGAAAAGTTTAATAATTCATTGTTAGCTGCTCTAGAGCGGATAGGAGCAAAGTGGTATAATCATTGGTACCTCTTCCCCCCCTCTATTGCTCCCCTTTGCTTCTGCTTCATCCTCGTCTTGTGCTGCTCTCTTGCGTCCTTGAGATTTAGGCGCTTTGAGAGGAGAAATGGGTGACTCCTCTATACTGCTTTCTTTATTAGCCCATTCGAAGAATTTACACCTATTGTCAAAATCTGTTCCAATCTTATGACAACCCCAAAATAAACGTCCTTTATTATATGTATCAGCAGTAACTCTTCGTAGACTCGCTGCAACCCCGCAGTTACAAATTTTATTATTATCGGCAGTGTTGTTAACCTGTCCCATTCCATTGCTATGAACTAGAGATCGAGAGGTGGTAATTCGGTATTCCGATACCATATTGAAGGTAAAAGAGAGTGCTAGACTATTTCACAGTGCTTCTAACAGTTCTATTTTCAAGATTATTTATGACAAAAATCAGAATGTTGGGAATAAATGGACATAGCACTTGCACGTGACAATTACTGCGCCCCGTTCAGGCCTCTATTAAATCAATTTCTACTTGTTCGCGTACATATTAAATAAGACTCTATCATTCTTCATTGATTCAAGCAGATCTAAGTTCCTTCTTATTATTAGTCATAATTCTTTGTAATGCATGATCAGCCTCAGAGACACAGTCTGCAAATCCGATTTTCTTTGCATGTGCTCTTGACTTCTCATAGAAATTCTCAGCAGAGGTCAAATCACCTGTGATCTAAAATAAATAAATTGTTTATTAAATTACTCTTCACATCATCCGACCATAATATCATCGGCTCGTTTTTGGCCGACACAAATTCGCAGACTCTTACCTCAGAGATCATTCCCAGATTAAACAATAGTACGCCATAGCTTTCTTCGCATTCTTGATTACTCTTGCGCTTGCGCTGAAACTTTTCAACAAGTTTTAAACCCCTCTCTGCCCATCCTCTTGCCTCTTGGAAATTCCCCATACCATTAAATACTTCTGATATGTTATTCATGAGAACTGCAGAGTGACACGACGTCTCAGGCGGGTTGAGCAGAGATAATGCACGAAGATATAGCGGCAATGCATATCTATTATCACGGGAAGAAAACATTAGTTAATTTCATCAGACCAATGTAGACCGGTTGAATCAATGTGCATATCAAGTAATTCCGCATGCGATAACAAGCTGGATCTATTTAAGGGATGACTTACGCATACTTATGCCTCGACGAATAAAAAGCACCCAAGGCCTCCAAAGACGCACCCAAATCCGTAGCTGTCAACCAGCTAGGTAATGGATCAATATCCAATTTTTTCCCAAAAAACCACCCTCCCTTCCCCGCATCCTCTCCTCTTGCTTGTCGTTCCATGATGGTCGCTCCCAGTAGTTGTTCTACAGACCATACATAATACTTCTCTGCCTGATCGTCCTGCTTCAAATTATGATGCAAATCGCCCAACTTCTGCGCTAAGCCTATAGAACGTAAGCGATCATCTCCTTCCAACTTCACCAAAACGTTGTTATTGTTCGGTGTTACTATAGCGTCGTATGCCATGGAATACACATCGATCGCATCTCGTGTTTTATCAAGTTCTTCGTAGACGCTGCCCAGTTGGATCATAATGCCAGTGACTTCGGGTGAATTGTTTGGCAATGAAGGGTCGTTTAATGCTTCAGTCAATGCTAATTTGTAATATTTGACAGCCGTGGTCAAATCGTCACCGTAATGTTGGTAGAATAAAGCTTTGCGTAAATGGGCGCGAACGTTTTCAGGGTATTTATTCACGTTCGAAGTATAGAATTGATATATTCCCAGTGCCGTTAACCCGGTAGAGAGAAGTATTAGAGCTATTGGAAAGGGATGGGCAAAGTTCTGACGAGGTATTTGATAAACTTTTCTCGATGATCTGGGAGGTGGTGGGTTCGGCTGAAAAAAGTCGGAAGACGAAGATGATGATGACGACGGGGAGGGTTCTTCCAAAGGTGTTTGTGATTCAGATTTGGGATCAGAAGATTCCCGTTTATTTAACGAACCCTGTTGTAAATCAGCCAATGATTCTTTAGAGCTGTTGAACACATCATTTGGCGCTGTTGTATGCGCTTCCGTCTTCTCGGGCATCTCCTCCTTTATTGTATTTCCATTAATTATCTCATCATTTTTATTGACGCTACCAGCATTATCTTCGAGCCTGCCCGTCTCTTCACTCTTTTCGGTGGAGTAAAGCCTCACGCCTCTACCCAAAATCCATTCAATATTTTTTCCTTCCCCTACTATTCTCCTTCTTGGTATTAAATAAAAATGACGTATATTATTTCCACTTGATACACACGTTAATGCAGTTCGTAAAGATATTTGTGTTTGCTTGGTCTGTTGCAACAGTGATCTTGCGAAAGCCATCAAAAAATGTGTCACCGAGGCCGTAGAACTTTTCTTCGATATTTTCGTCCAATCGGAGAATTTACAATAAAGATCTATAAATCTAATCAGGTAAAAGCACCCCCAAGATTACCTAGATTAACCGCATAACGTACCCCTACCCATAATTAATTACATAAGTATACAGCCATTATGCGAACACAAATAATAGTACGCTTACTGTTGTAAGCTATCCCTTAACGCAGTTGTGGGTTATACTTTACGTAATGATTTACCGATCATTTTAATAATGCCGATCCGATCCCTATCACCCTCACGTGCTTATTCACGGTAGTATACGTTGGAACCTTCGACCAAATCTTACACAGGTGGAGAATTTATATACTGTATATCTAAATTGTTACTATTACTGCGGAATAGCTGTTCGAAATCTAAATGGTTCGAGTGGGATGATATTGATATTAATCTAAATTGCTATTGCTATTATTAAGTTTGCCATATTAATATAATGCGGACAGTAATCAAATAAAATAGGAAGATTTTATAACTGCCTTGATGAGAATTAACAATGTGCTTGATATGAGTCTTGCACTATATTTCCACTTCATATGAAATTCTCTGATCAGATTCTGACCTGCATCTGATTCATCTTCATTTATTAATACTGTAATATCTTGTAGCGGTAGTCGTACGTTAATTTGGAATTTGCTTTACAAGAACTTAAAGTCTATATAAACTAAACCGTCAAGACTTAGTCATCGAGAGGCTATACTGCAAAGGTAGCAAAAAATATCACAAATACTTGAACTTTGTTTGTAAAAAGTGACGCAGATAATAACAATAGTTAAAATTAACATTAACTGTCGATTCTCGTCATCTATAAGTCCGCGAGTAAAATTTTTGTTATGCAATCATTTATGAAATGCACGTGAAAATAACGCCGCGTTACACATTAGTAAACTTCGTTAAAGTATACCAACCCATTCACGAATTGTAGGTGCATCATCAGTGAAACTGGTAAGCTTCAGCCCCTTCAACCTACGTGCTTGCTCTTCTAGTGCACTCTGGGGAGTAAACACAAAAAGTAATTAATATAAAGCTCTGTGGGATCTGCTCTACATATACATGCACAAATGGAAGCATTACTCACCACGAGAGCATAAAGGAGTTCAAACACCTCCAGGTATTTCTCAACCTCATCAAAACAAAATGGTATTGTTGCCGATTTGATCTGAGATAAGCTGTAGGTGTACCTTCCCTCCAAGTAAAGCCTGCTCAATGTTATTCGATCACCTATGTATTTGTCAGAATAAAGTTTAACATCATTTGAAAGAGTTTCTATTTCATAATACTACTACTACAGTCAAAGCTCAAAAAAACTGATAACTCAAAGTCAAAAAATCAATACTTTTCAGTTCCTGAAACACTTATGTAAATATTACTCATAAAACTGATAGCATATATAGATCTTGCAAACACAATAAATACGAATTAACAATACTAATACTAATACATCTATTGAATTCAAAAACTGATAGTAATAGAAAAAGGTGAAAACAGTAACCTATAACCATCAGTTTTTCAAGCTTTGACTATTACTATATCAATATATAGTGAAATACATTACCAATAACCTGAACCATGAATGTGCTGACATTCCTAGCTGCCTTTGCACTCTTATCCAAATAGTCCCACAGCAGAGACACTAGCCCAAAGATGGCTTCCTCGATGAGCTTTTCTGTGTCATCATTCGCATGCTTTTCTGTCATGCTTTCAGGACCTCCTGAAACTTCAACAAATATAAGTTCCTTATTGCTTCCAAGTTTCATCCCAATCCCATCTGCTTTATGGGCTGTCATGTCAAACTCTGCAAACAACGCCTTCGCATCCTTGATGCTCTTAACCTCCGCCTCAATCCAGTCAAACGCATACTCCTTGTATACAGACTGGATTGCCTTAAAGAGAGGGACAATCCTTTCAACTGTATACTTTCTTTCGCCAATATTCCGGTCGAGTATTGCCTCACTAGTCATTGAAAAGCTGAATTGAAATGATGTGAGTACATGAGTTGTGCCACAACATGCAACAGAACTGACTTACAAGTCGCCAAGGATTATCTGGCAGACTCTCCGAAACTGATTATGACTGGTGCTTGCTTCAGGTCCCAGAGGAGTCATTATGGCCTGTTGGAAGTCTTCTTTTTCAGACTATTCATGCAATAGTCTTTTAATGTGTGATCGATTCATGCTAAAAACTGACTTAAAGTAGCTTACCAACAGTACACTCAATAACCAGTTATGCAGTACACTTGCCATCACTGCACATTGGCCACCTTCTGTGCGCCTTAATATGACACATTGTTTATTGACAACAATTTTCGCATGTTTATGTAAATACCGCAAGGCATCCTTGTGCAGCATCGGCTTCTTTGGGCTGGTAAAGGTTTCACTATGCGAGCTCAGTGACAGTGGCGTTGGCGATAGTGGTATTGGTGATGGTGTCCTCATCTGATCAAACTATGTGTTACAAAGGTTGCTTAGCGAAAAAACCCATGAGTATCTAATGACAACTTACACCATCCGATTCTTCAGCATCTTCAAGAGCTGGGCGCTTGCGTGTGTCGGACTCGTCTTGCTCAATCCTTCGCTGACGTTAGCATAAATGATTTTCCAATGTTAATCACAGTATTATTATTGTTTTTTTAAGGAAAACTGAGAATTCATATCAATATCAAGGCGAACCTTGCTGGAAGAAGCATTATTGCAACAAACTTCACCCGAACTCGACTGTATCCCTTCCTGTCTGATAGTTGTGAGAGCGGAATGCTTCGGCCAAAGCATTAGCATTAGTATTAGACCAATCCATATTAACTGAATAAAAGAATTCATACCTCATAGTGCGTTTTATCTCGTTCTTCCCAGAATGAAGCCACCGCCCGGGATTTCAAGAGCTTCTGTAGATATTATACTAATATTAGGGCAGATTCATGGCAACTTGTGCCAGCGTCTGCTTACCTTGAAATCTCCAAGAACTGACAATGCTTTCGACCTTTCATTCCCTTTCCCTTTGCCCGAGATCGCTCTCAGCTTTCCTTTTAGGGCTCCTTCTACCATTTGACGATCCGCTGAACTAACATCCGGATGTTTCGACTTGACGAAGTCGAGATAGCCGCGAACCGTCCAGTCTGACCCAGCAAGGTATTCCTTGGCTAATCGAGCGTAATATTTGGTGTCCATGTTTGCAGTCCGTTCGCGAAAGTTTAGATCAGAGATATTTATATGCCGCGAAAACTTGACAGTCCCGTGACTTCTGAATGACAGTATACTGCAGATGTTGCTACAGCAGATCTGAAGCCCACGTGAAATAAATACACGTACCTTCTATTTTCATAGATACTGTATTATCTAGTATTGTGGCACATATACAACCCTTAACGTTAATATGGAAATCGATTCTAGAAAGATTTGCGATAAGATTTTCGAAATATGATTGGCTCTCACACACATTTTTATAACTTTTTACGTAGGCATTCTTTGCGAATTTTCACAAAATTAGTGCGCCGCCAAAACGCACAGTAAGAGACGTCTAGTTTCCATAATCACAAATAATCTCTCGCGTATAGCTTTCTTTAAAAAGGTAAATTGCGAGTTCGTTTCGAATAAAGCACAAATGTACTAACGTCGCGAATTTTAGTGTATATATACAGTATATTCCATACGATAACTGATGCGATTTTGGTACAGAAGGCTAAAGACTTTGCACAAATATTGAATATAATAGTAATGACGATGAAAATCGGTTGAGGGAGGAGCTGCATGCAGATATTGGAGCACTTGATCTGCGAAACGAGATGAACGTTGAAACTTATATCGATTATCCGGAAGAAACTATTACAGAAGTGATACTTACAGATCATAGACTTAGTCACACATGAAGTTGAAGACGTGGAAGATATAGAAGTGGAAGATGTAGAAGTGGAAGATGCAGATGTAGAAAATTTAGACGAGGATTATAGTGTTGAAAGACAAAGGGTTACCCACAATAAGGAGGCGCTTAACAAGATATTGACGATGTTGTCAGGTACGTGGATTAGTACGATTAAGTAAGATTGTAAGACGACTTAAGGACGCTTCTCGGAAGCAAACAAGTATTAGGAGCTTTCTACAATGATAGATAATTTTTCATTAAAAATTTGAATAAACGTCCTTTTCTCTCAGTTGAAACCTACAACCGTTAATAGTTTGCAGACATAGTATTAATATTAATATTAGTATATTATGCGAAGAGGTCACGTGAAACAAAATGATTGGCGTTCTCTAAATGCACGCTCTCTATAAATGCAAGCACTCAGAGAGGAGGTTTGACTGTACATGTATTATAATACAGTATATAATAGATAGAATAATATCTAATATAACAACATTCTCTCATTATTGTATAGTCGATAGGATAATGTATATTGTATATACTCACGTCGTGTAAATAATTATCTGCATAAACAACCATGTTATAACGTATATAATTCTCGCTTTGTAATAACAAATAATCTTAATAATATCACATCGTTCTATTTGTGTAATATATTTATTATTTATGATAGATAGAAAAAACGATGAATGAACAGAAAATAAGTGGAACTGAACGATTGCTTGACTACTTAAGAAAACCGACCAGGGAGATAGACCTGGGGTCTAGTTTTTTTTTAAAAATTATAATGACGATTTATACTCAGGGTTTTATAGCGTTTCTAAGAATGCTCTAGTTGGATAAGGGCATATTGTCTGCGGCCTTGTATAGATTATTCAACCTCGAATTGTACCGTAATTTCATTTAGTGGAAAACTTAAAACCTTCGATTAAGAAAATATAAGCTATCACTATGCGCAAAGAATTAAATAATAATCCTGAGTCGAAAGATTATAATGGCTAGGTTCAACTAATGTGGTAATCACAAGACGGGAAATACTTTTGTCGCCGATTGTTTTTTCCTCGAAGCAATTATTTACGAAAGTAATAAATATTTGTCTTTTTATTAGAATATGCTATTCTTCTATCCGCTAATACTAAGCTGCTCTTTATGTAATAATATTTCTTATTCTGTGTAATTGTTTGGATGTGAAATTCGGGGTTTGTGCAAAAGAGACATTTGGGTAAACTCTATCTATAAACAGAGAATTTATGATCCTCTTTCTCTGTTGAAATCTGAAGTTGCGAAGCTTCGAGGGGGGAGGAGAGACAGCACCATCGCACACATATTATGGAAAACTTCCATCGGTCAAACTTCAGTTGGTTTCATTATACCATAAGCGAATGGTGGCTTCAGGTACATCACCAATTATTAAACTGACTTCTAATTACAATGAATCAACATGTGGAATTAACGTAGTTTTTGCTAACGGTCTATTTCTGCTGAAACTGAGATTTACTTTCTTGTAAGTGGACCAAAATCGATTTTCCGTACCTAGGCTAGGGTAGACAGCAATCCTGAATATAAGTATCATAAGGGTTTGTCAATTAACAATATTACTATTTATATTAGTATACCGCATGGTCTCCCGGCGTCAGATCTTATTATTTATACGATCAGAATGTTCGAGTATGTGTGTTGGTACATGAGTAACGTATTTTATTAAATTCGAGTGCTCATCTTATGTCTCGCCTTTACTTTTTAAACAAATACGTTAACGTCTCACAGACAATCTCTCCTATACGCGATTTTGATACTCAACTACCACACGAAATAGAGGAAGACGGGATACCAAACAGATATTTGTCAATATATTACAATCACGTTCGTACCTCTCCCAAACACTTATATACGCAATACTCTTCCGGCACTAGATGCTACATTATTCGTGGCTTGTAAGATTGCCAAGTACAACGTGCGGATAAGTCCATAAATCGCTTCCCTTCACTACATCGCTCTCAATATGCACACAAATCATACTTGAATCAGACAAGAGACATACACAATTGACATTCATCGACTAAGAGAAATGGGTGACGACGCACGTCTAACTGACGTTAGCACAGTAAGGTAATTAGATGAGGTTGCCCAGAAATCTTTGGGAAGACACGAGACGGCAGTATTAACAGTTCGAACAACTCGAATAGTAATGCCAGTACCGTATGTGCATGCTTGCTTGAAGTTGTATTTGAGGGGACTACAAATTAGCGTTCTCATGCGAACCACTGCAATATAGATTATCGCTACTGCTAATGATGTTGCATATATCTGTGTAGGAACCGAAGTCGTTAGCAACATTATCACCAGCTATTATCACGAACATATTATTTGCGGTGAGTGTAAACGAGAGTGTGAATCATTACTATTACTCATGAATTATTTACTACTAAATATTTCACGTTACATACACACTATATGTTGCAGCTGAACAGGGTGCACATTACGATGCTGGTACCGATAAATCTCTTTAACCATTTTCACTAGTATCGCCTGGAGGAATATTCAGAAATAGAAAATAAATTGGCAGAAACTAAACAGAAAGTAACGCGTTTTTTTATTTTTTTTTTATTTTTTTATATATATATAAAATAAATAAAAAAAAATAAAAAAACGCATTATATAGATATAAATTTTGTTTTTCCGGCGTTTTGTGGTTCCAGCATATTCGCGAAATCGTTCATAGATTTGTCGGTCTAGCTCATCGCGGTCAGTAATCACCGTGTTATAGTTACCAATAATAGAAGACTATTTTGATTAATCATGTGGTTGCTTTTAGGAAGACTACTGTTGCCCCCTCGAAGAATCAAACCAATTGAATCTGTATGTCCAAATTTAATCGTACGTAATATTCCGTGTCAATTATTTGCATACACATGAATAACAGTTATCAGTAACAGCGGATCCTTGGTTGTTGAGTTAGTGATCGGTATATCCAAATCCAAAGCGTACTTAATGTCAATTTTTTGCACACACATTGACAACAGTTATACTTAACGTATGTATGAATTCATGAGCATTGAATTCGTGGTTGTTGTGCTATTAGTGATTGATGACGAAAATTGATTTCGCGTCTTCGGCAAGCCAATCGTACATATTATATAAAGTATATACCATTACGTCAATACGCTATCCGAATGTGAAGGCAATAATGAAAGAGGTTAAGTTAATCAGAAGCACATTTCTTCATGACTCTTCATGACTAGTAATGCAAATTGTTCTCGCAATGGGAAGCTTACATGGGGTAATGGAATTGCTGACAGCCAAGACTGTTGGTATTTACGTAAACTCGCGGTAGCTGTTGTAACGGCGAGTTGTATCTCAAGGCGTATAAGGGAAACTTTAGTGGCCCGCTAACAGAATAGTCTCCGATTTCGCATTGCGCTCTCGCTTTACCCATATACGCATATATATGTATGTACCTATTTGAAGGCCTCTTACTATGCTTGCATCACCGATTCACACAATCTCAGCTGTATTAGCATGTTCTTTCATTGGCCACAAGATGCTACATATATATTCATCTTGTTTTGTCACCGATTTGAAGGCCTCTTACTATGCTTGCATCATTGATTCACGCGATCTCAGTTGTATTAGCATGTTATTTGCATTGGCCACAAGATGCTACATATATATTCATCTTGTTTTGTCACGGCCTCTTACTATGCTTGCATCATTGATTCACGCGTTGCAAGATGCATTCATCTTGTTTTGAAGGCCTCTCACATGACATGAGTTAGTCAGACACATCATCGATTTGCACGATTCCGACAACAAGCTATACAAGAAGTCCGAGGATGGGAATCTTTTGAGTATACATGTACACTCCATATCTAGGTACAATTGCAACAAAAAGATAATAATGACATACTCACACATAAACGGCTAATGTCGATATCGGCCATTTTTGAATCTTGTCTCTGCCGGCAGCTTTGTTAAAGCTCTGTGCAACTTATCTTGAAAGTGTCTGTAGCCTTCGACTCGACCGCTTGAGAACGAGCGGGTTCCACTACCCAGTATTATTGAGTAGATCACTGCCCTCTCCCAAACTCCCTTCGGATACCTCAGCGAGCTCTGGTAGAGCAAGGTCGGGCAAGATAAAACTTGGCGGAGCCTCACCCCGAGCCAGAACGGTCGAGAGGAGAGAAAGCGGGTTGTACATGCCCTGTCTGGTGGGCATACTCGCGGCCTTGCTCCCCTAGACAGAGGACGGGTCAGACTGTATCGGGTAACCCCCCGAGTGTCTTTGCGGAACTCTGCCCTTGGAAAAGCCATGCGTGCCATAGTCCCCCCCCCCCATTAAAAAGTATTTTTGTCACATGACATACGCATGACTGATCGAGCGTTTCGGTACAGTCACGTTTTTCACTGATACCCTCTGTTGCAAAAGTTTCGTTCCGTTTTTGATAGATCGGTTTCTTTTTTGATACATCTGCGGCAAAGTCACGTTTTCTACAATCCCCAGAAAATTATCCGATGACACTATACATGAACGTCAAACACAAAGAAAGTATCCGAACTTTGAAGCGAGGACTAACAGTAATAGTAAGTAATTAGTTGACAATAAACTAATATTTCTTGAACTAATATGCAAAATTTTTTCCTTTCAGCAAAAAGCCAACTCACTTCGGTCTCAAAAAAAGTCCCGTTCCGATGAGTTGCTGTCACAAATTCCTATCGGAATTATATCAGGAATTTACCTGCCAGGTCGCACAACCTGCCACGTCGTACGAGCTCAAATACTATTTTTTCATTGGATGCTCAGCTTCATAAATGGAAATATTATGGGCTGTACAACCTGGCAAGCTGTGTGACTTGGCAGCTAAATTCCCGATTATCGTATAACGGCAAGATCAGTTATAATACTTGTACCGTGAGCGACTCTCAACGCGTTATTTTCTTATTAAGACCCCAAACTACAGACTACCGAATTGATCCACTGGTAGATAGTAGAGATTTGTTTCTCGAAAATAATTAATTATCTAGGATTAGTGTGTGCGATCCGTATACGAATACGTCAGCACGTCAACGCCAAATTAACAGGTCAGTTACGATTTAGTTATCTCTGAGGTAAGCCACACTCCTACGACGGCATAGCTAGTTATCCGACTATTGCCTCGACAGCTCACATGGTTACTGAGATTCTCGAATCATATTGCAAACTACTTAATGTCTTACAGTGCAATAAGGCACGATTATTTCAAGTAGTGCATAGTTTGAGTTACCTCATTCAGTTTTGGCAACATAGTGTGCTTGCAACACAACTAATTACTCGACTGCTCCTTTTATTGTCTTGTTTATTACACCCTGAATATCGAATGAAAAATTTTAGTACTGCATGCTCCAAGGCAAACTATTCAAGTTGGTAAATGGCTCATGTATTACTATCGCGTATGGTCTGGAAAGGAGCTGACATGGAAAAATATCCATTTGACAACAATACGTATAGACAGTTTAATGGTGCTGTGTGGCGTTATTGGGGTTATGTAAGTGTTTTAACAAATGAGTGTGGCCTGCAGAATTTTCGGGATATCTGTAAATGCAGCGTTTGTTGAGAGTTGCAAAACAATCAACGCAATCGGTTAATGGTATGTTATTTTCAAATAAAAGGTTATGTTTAGGCGGTTTGTCTTATTTTCTTAACACAATTTCGCATATTACACAGTCATTGAAAGCACTTGAAATGAGTCGGCTGAGAGCTGATATTACATAACCGCCCTATTTAGAATTAGCATTAAAATTTCCCCTTCGATTCTGTGATAGATTAATTGTTGTTGTTATTCTATCGTAGGTACCCTTATTTAGATACGAGCCTAGGAAAAATACGTCGCATAGGGTGTGAAAGTGAAGCGCGCATATAATAATTATTGTCACTTATCAGTTTAATTCACCTTTAATTGAGCAATCATTGTAGTAAGGGCAGCGACACGAGCAAAATTGTGAAACCCACCCTCGGCAGAACACACATACGCAAATTAATTGCTCTCCCAACCCAAATTTGGACGCCGACCGTAACACTTCTTATTGTTAATAATATTGTCCCTATTATGTATTTCTTCATTTTTATTAATCCATTCTTCGATGGCTTCTAGCATCCTCTTCCTCGAATTCGTTTTTCGTTTTTGAACGTAGAGGTTGCAATGCCTTTTCCTTCGCGTAGCTTGCGGATTTCGGTTGCCATTTGATTAAATGAAAAATTGGTGTCCAATTCGAGCCTTTTTGTCAAATAAGATTTTAAAGCTCTTCCACAAGTTTCGGTTTTTGATGGATAGTCAATGTTGGCCGATTTGTCCGGTTTTTTTTTCGGCTCCATTAAATTGATTAAGTCATCAATTTTTGATTTATAATATGCAGCTAATCTTTGTGAATTTTATAATAAAGGGAATAATCCAAGGATAATTCCGATCAATAATTCAAGAATAAATTCGCTTGTGAAAGCAAACATTTTAAAATGATAAAGTCTGTTGGACAGATTTTGTTAAAAACAGTTTGCGAAGTTTTTCGTAAATAGCTCAATTTCAGTCGTTTTTTATAGCAAACCTTTCTTGAGTCATGATATTCGAACTAAACGTCATTAATGCGTAATCAACATGCGTGAATTACTGCGTATCAATTATCATTGCATACAATGGAAACAATAGCAGCAATTGTGAAAAGATCTCGAATGTTCCTAATCCTTACATCATTGATTAAGCAGCGTTAGTATACTGTATATTTAGGGGGGGGGCAAATTCAGACAATCTGATTTGATGCTTGCAATTGTTCCGCAACGTGATACGCCGTTGAGCGCAGTAAGATATAAACGCGCAGCTAACACGTTCTTTCTTTTTCTTTGCAACATGGACAACGTTGATCTAGAAGCATATGATGAGCTTGCTACCTAATACACAAAAAACCATCCAAATGCTAAACATGGAGCAATTTTCCAAGCATACTTGCAACAACAGAACAACAAAAAACAACAAGGTAAGGATTGAGTTGGGACATAGAGCAGAGCAGAGCCTAGCAAAGGTTAGGTTATACGTGAACTTGTTTCAAAAGCAAATAAGCAGGATACTATACACTTGGGTTAAGTAGAATAGGAGTGATGGTGGGAATGTTGTTGCAGTTCCACTTTTAACATTTCCTGTCTCATGCTTTTTTCTTTCTGACTTCATTATTCGGACTGGGAATGGGTTAGATGTGTGAACAGAATCAGGTTTTGGATTGTTGCAGCAATAGGCTGTGTCACTGCTGATTTGCCACAAGGGAACGATTTTGCAAGGGTGAAGAGACATGGAGCAAATCATGGGTGCCGTACTTGCATGGCAGATCAGATGCACCTTACAGATTCTAAGTATGACTACATTGCCAATGCACGATTCAACCAAGAAACTGAAAAAAAGATTGAACGGCTGGAGGATCTGTCTACCTCACTAGCACAAGAATGATGGTCCACAGAGCATGGCCTTATGCTAAAACCAGGACCCTTAGAACATATTGTAAGTATATTTTATGTGGCTAGTTTTATGATTTCTTCATGATTCTGTTCTGTCTATAATTATCCACTCATTTCTTGCTATTCAAATGAATTCAGATCTCAGGTTTTCCACAGAAGAAACAGTCACAGTTCGGAATGCTTTTGATTGATACAGTTGAAAGGATTGTCCCTCTCTTTAAGGCAATCCAATCTGTATACAAGGAGTATGCATTTGACTGGATTGAGGTGGAGGTTAAAAGCATCAAGGATGCCAAAGCATTTACAGCTTATCTCAGATCAAATCGGCAACAATACATTTCGTTTTAATGAGGTTGAGAAATACCTGGAGGTGTTTGAACTCCTTTATGCTCTTGTGGTGAGTAATGCTTCCATTTGTGCATGTATATGTAGAGCAGATCCCACAGAGCTTCATATTTAATATTAATTACTTTTTGTGTTTACTTATACTCCCCAGAGTGCACTAGAAGAGCAAGCACATAGGTTGAAGGGGCTGAAGCTTACCAGTTTCACTGATGATGCACCTACAATTCGTGAATGGCTGTGGGTTCCAAACTCAATTGCAGTATGGAAAGGAGATACAGTGAACTCTCCCTAAATGCACTCTCCCTAAATGCACAGTCTCCCTAAATGCGTGCTATTTGATGGTCCCAACCTCGGGACTTAATGATAAATGCACACTCTCTATATTCTGCACGTGCAATGAATTTTGCGGTCCCGGCTATATGAAATAATCTCCGTAAATGCACACACGTGATCTAGAAGCTAAATATGGTATAGTCAGTCAATGTCCATGACCAATGAAATTCGGCGAGTTAAAGACTTTACCATTCCCAGGTCATAAGACAATAACAAATTATCGGATCATAAAATGTAACGAATAGAGAATCCATGCTATAATCATTCCACTTTACTATTACGCAAGCGAACTATTTTCTGGTATTCGAGATGAGATAATACAGTTCTGTAATAACATCAGGTCATGTATTTATTTAGACATCAATAGTCAACAGTGGACGAACATCTTAATATCATATTCTGTAATAATTTACGATTGTAACAGTTAGCCACTATTTAAGCATGCCATCGTGGTCATAGTATAAAATCGTTTATAACTAATTGTTAGTTCGAGGATTGTACTGAAATTTCACCTTTAATAAAATAATTCATCATGCCGCCAAAAAGTAAGACAACTTTGACAGATTCGCAAAAATACGAACTTTGCCTGTATGCTCGCGATCATAAGAAATCTCGTGCAGAGTATGTTAATTGGATCGAAAATAAATGGCAAGTCAGGGTTAATGTGTCTACTATAACACGAATTTTGCAAAGAAGCAACTAGTTACTTTCTGAAAAAGAAATCATTGCTCCAAATGCAAAAAGAGACAGATCGGTTACATACCCAGAACTCGAACAAGCGCTTAAGGAATTCGTCTTAATGCGGCAGCATCAAACAGTATTAAGTGATGCTATTCTAATCGAGCGGGCCAAAACACTAGCGAACGGACTGGGAATTCCTGAAGGTGCATTAAACTTTTCTGTTGGGTGGCTCCAAAAATTCAAAATTCGAAACAGCATTCATCAAATAAAGCTTCAAGGGGAAGGAGCATCAGTTAATTTGAGTATTGTTGCCGAGGCCCTGCCACAGTTGCATGAAATATGCATTAATTATCCTCCCGAACGTATTTATAACATGGACGAGACTGGCCTTTTCTATCGGTAAATATGGTAATTATGCGTTAAAATATTTAATGTAAAAATTCAATACTAAATTTACTCTTTAGACTGGAGCCAGACCAGTCGTTGGCTACGAGGCGTCTTGCAGGTCGCAAGAAAGATAAAGAACGCCTTTCAATTGCGCTTTGTACAAACGCTGATGGATCGCATAAGCTAAATCCACTTGTAATCGGCAAATATGCAAATCCACGATGCTTTAAACACGTCAATATTCGTAATTTGCCAATAATATATCGAAATAATACAAA
>CAJVPJ010000333.1:0-28241 GCA_910592205.1 Paraglomus occultum | reverse complement strand
GCAGTTAAATTAAAATTTATTATGTAAATAAAAATGTTATAAGCATTTGTGTCAAAACTTTTTGAACGCCCCACGTATTTTGATATGGCTGGTGCTCTTACTATTACACTTGTCTGCAATCAACTTCTATTACTATTACTATATTCAACAACCAAAAATGAAAAGAATTGACTTGTGTTATCAGTATATCAATATTGGTACCATTGGCTATTTAAAAGTAGAGAAAAGTAAGAACTGATATCCACCAGGGGTTAGTTGTTAACATTAGATGGGAGGATGAAAACCTGATGAAAGATTGGCTAGTACTAGAGACAATCAGGCTACATATACATATACAGTGAGCTGCAAAAGAAAGTCTTTATTGGTATTGGATTCATTTGTGAGACTTTTTATACTTACTCAGTCAGTAATAAGTAAAGAACAAATGTCATTCCTGATGAGCTTACATCCATTATACAACCATTAGATGTAATAGTAATAGTAACTATCAACAAATCACTCAAAGAAAGCATAGGCAGAAATGGAAATGTGGTTGGTCACCAGAACTATTTACACTCCACAAACACCTGCCATAAAATGACTAGATACTTCACAATACCAGGATACAGTTTTCCATCATTAGTCAAGGCATAATACACAGTATTTTATGGTTTCGTAATCATTATGAGACAGGAAGAAGCTTTTAATCTTTGTCAGTTGGTAATAACGATGAAACGGAGCTACAACTCTGTGATGAGTTTGAACAGATTAAAAGGATTGGCTAAATAGTTGAGAGATATAAGATGCACAAGCAAACTTAAAAAAAGTAGTGTTAAACGAAAAGAAGAGGGGGAAGAGAAAGAGACGTCGTAAGTCTGATCTCTACTACTACTACCGTTATAGTCAATGACGTGAGTGAAAAGGCATTAAGCATTTACATGACTGCTTACATTAAATTTCGCTTATACATTTATTCGTGTTCCAGGAAACGAACGCGAGTTATTATCAAACCGAGCTCAAGGTTCTTTTTTTAAAAACACGAAATAACAATAATTACTATTACTTATTTATGGGCATAGTATTGGTACAGACTGTTCAGATGCATCTGGAGATTAAGAGAGCATCATGATGGACTGCTAGTTTTATTTCTTGCTAGACGTACAGTACAGTATATACGTGCAATGATCATATTATATAATTTGTTCAACTGAGTGAAGATAGAGTCACTATTCGTTCAAACAGTGAAGATAGAGACACTATCCACTCAATCCGAGCTAGTTTGTCTATAATGAATATATTAATATTATCGCAGTTTTCAAAATTATAGAAACCCCTAAAATTTGTACACACATACCTCTACAAACTGTTGCGACCACCTCCCCCCTTTCGTTCCGCGTAGTAAAACTCGCTCAAAGATCTCTTCACACAGAAACCCACACTCCACCATAGATTTTAAAGCTAACATAGTAGTTTTATCTCCATATCTATTCCTTCTTGCGCTATTCACCTGCACTCGACTTTTTACCCTTTCCGGGACACTTTTGCTTACTCTCGGTAAGCAGCTCGCCAGTATTTACCAGAAAAGGTTGCACAATTACTAACGATTACTATCAATTACTGCATGATTACTGGCGATTACTGGCGATTACTGGCGATTACACGTATTGACGATTACTGCTTTCAGTTACTATTACCTGTTACGTATTGAGCTCAGAGAATACAACATGAAGAGTGTCTTGTAGTAATGTTAAAAGGACGTTATCATCAATGAATACAAGGAAAATTGAAAATTTGATAGGTTAAAATAAAATATTAAACTATTGTTAATAATGGTAACCAGGACATGATACTTGTGACAACAGAATAAAAATAGTGATATTGATTAAGAATGATCAACAAAGCATTCACTCCCAAAGAATTATGTAAGAAAGAGAAATTTGTTACATAAACTTACACCAAGAGACAACAGTTTGACTGTCCTGGATCATATTGTGAACATATTAATATCAACTACAGCTGATTACATGTTATAACAATGAGTAAGGTGAATTTTTTTTTTAAAATTAGGTTTATTGTTATTTTAAATAATATGTAATTATTAATAATAATAATCCAGCTAAACATAGCTTTAATCAGGAATGTTTTTTAGACAAGTTTAAATAGCTCATAAAATATCAGCATTTTTTTTTTGAAGCAGCTAATTCTGGAAATGTCAAATGGTGCAGATTAATATTAATACTGAATTCAATTGTTGGAAACTGAAAAGCAGAAGATGTTTCTTATTATAAAGTTACCCAAAGAAATTAAATTTTACCTGTTTTTGTATTTATGTAACATTTTAAATTACAAAATAAAAATACAGACTTTTTATTTTGCATATTTACCAGAGAAATGATTTAAACATGCATGCCAGCATGCCAGTTGAAATATTTTTCTTTAAAAAAACACCAAAAGGTGATAAGTAAAGTTCTGTAATGTAAAAGAATTATTTGTTATGCTGAAAGTTTCATCATTTGCTAGAATTGAGTCTTAATCTTGTTGATATTAGTTAGTATTAGCAAAGACTTGGATTAGTTTGGCAAAAAATAAAAACATGAGATTTAGATATCTTTTTTGCCATTTTTAATTTATATAGTAAGTATTTTCTTATATTTTGGTAAATTTCAAATGCCAGGAATTTGGTATTTAATAAATAACAAGTCTCTTACTCTTGAAGATTAGCCAGGTTTCTTGCCTTTGCTTTTCTAATTATGTATCTGTTCTCATTGTTTAAGCGTTTTTTGTTTGGTTTCTTTGTCTCTTTCAACTAATTTCTTATAAGCCAGCTATTCAGGATAAGCATAATCAGCAGCAACCATTTCTCTCATTGTTATATTTAGTTCAGCTTGTAATTAAATTTGAGAGTAGAATTATCTTTTAAATAAAATACTCCATTCACACTAGCTGGTCTTTACCTATGTGCAAAATCTATCATTAAGTACAGAGGTGTCAAACTATTAAAAATATCTCAACCACTTTACAAAACTTTTCTTCAGTTTGGGCAACTGACTATGAGCCATTAGGACTACCTTATTATTATATTGCTGGTCAGGAAGTTCCTTGGCCTGAACCAGATTATGCTTATCATGTGCTGACTTATAGATGGCATAAATGTTTTTAACATTGGTGATTATAGTTGTCTTCTGTATTTGAAATGTTCAATTCCAAGTATCCAGGAAGGTTATCTTGTATGATTATACTTTCAAAATTCGCTCAAAGTGGGGGTTGGGGATATGAGTGTACAGTGTATCTTATTGTATAGGGACATTTGTTTTCATAACGTTGGGAGGGTGAGATATTAATATAAGCGGGTAGGGGTGAACGGAGTGCGAGTGTAGTTTTATTATTAATGATTTTTATACAGAGACAATTCTATATTTGTATTCATCTCCCAGTCAACGTTAAGCATTCTCAGCACTTATTGCGCTCATTCACATCGCGATTAGTGCAGCAAAGGGCAAAGAGCGCATGTTTTACGTTTTAATTTAGTTAACGTGGCGCATCTACTTTTACCACGTGTTTTTCATAACTGTTCATCGAATCACATATAGTGTACTGCCAGCACCATATATTTTTCTTTGTTCGACAAAGATAACTGTAGTTTTGTCGTTTGCTTATTTGTATAAATTATTTACAATGAAAAGGTTGCTTTTAACTGGAACGTAACACATAACCCTTCACTTATACCCAGCCTTCTCAGTCGCTAATTGTATTATATTAATGTTTATAATCTTATCTGATGTTATATGCGTAAGTTTCCATAAAATTAACAGTTCTTGCAAAACTTTTGATCCCATATTTGTAGGAATAATAAGTCGTATCAAACTATACCAGTTCACAAAACCTGTATGTCAGCTATGGCTATGTCAAAATAGTGCTTAGATATTACTTTAATTTCTGTACATAGTAATAGATATTCAGAAGCGATAAATTAATTAATATTAGAAAAATAAATTTCGGCGCGTCTATCTAATTAGATCTCATGCTTGCTCCTAGCAAATTTAATACGTGATTTTAGCCATTTGTTTGACATGACGTTGTTATTACTGAATCAATCTATTATTGGTGCTATACTTATTAAATTATTACACATCCTTGAAACAACGGATACGGGGTGCTATTTGTTAATGGCATTTATGTATATAATCGAGAGTGTGACAGGACAACCAACGTTCGGGATTCTTGAACATTCATTGCAAATCGAAAACATTGAATTTGTTGGATATTATTGCGGTTTAACCGAGTGGTATTCATAGGATTATTTAGTATACTTTCCGATATTCCGTAAATTTATTAATATAATCTGCCTGGTAAATCTTTGCAACAATGTGGTGCTGCCGATCGCCTTTCTCCACAATTTTATTAATTAAGAAGAATATCCGGGGTTTGGTAGAAGAAAGTTATGATATGATTAAACATCGGGAAAACTTACCTCAAAAATAAAGTTTGGAGTTGGGGGGTGGGGGGGGGGGGGACCGATCCGATGGATGTAAAAGTCAAATACTTAAAATCTTAATCGAGCACAAAGGGGAGATATTAGTTTCAACATGGACAAATGTATTAACATGTCGAAGATGTACGTTAAGCTTTATAAAAATAGATCCAATTAATAAAGCAGAGGTGAGGGGGGATGGTGTGGGAGATACAGACTTTGTCAGTTATGGCAGATTGATCGACAGAATGAAAACTTTGCTCATTTATTTGAGCAGCTCCGAATTACGATAAATTAACCCGCAGCCCAGTTTATACTAACGAGGTTGCACAATTACGTTTGTCAAGTATTACAATGAAATAAAATCAAGATTGTCTAATTGGAGAGTGGGGTGTAATAATAATGCAACCAGAAGCATATTCTAAAAATATCAGCACATACTTGCGGCTGAGCTGAGCAAGCAAAAAGTTCCACATGTTCACTATTTGTACAACTTTTTCATCTCATCTCCACTTTTTTTTTCTGATCATATAAACAATTGATCCTGTTGTGTCGTTTCAAATTTGGGGGCGATGCCTGCATAGTTTAGTTATTAGTACAATTGGTAGTTTATATTATACCTGCTCCATTATCTCTTCCGCATTGTACGACCTGTGATGAAAATCTGGGGTTAATGCCAAAATTTTCATCATCGTTACACGACCGTCAAGGTCTGTGCTTCGGTAGTTAACGCAGGATGGGGAGAAGCAGGAAAGTGAACAGGTGGGGGAATTTAAGGAGTGTGTTATGAGAAAAAAAGACGATGTAATAATGGTGGAATGTTATGTTAAGAATACATCGTAGAAGGTGATCAGCGCTAAAGTTAGTCAGCTGATCCCATTGTTTTCCCGTGGAACTTGACCGAAAAAGTTTTCGATGAAAAAAAAAACTTTAAAAAAGGGTTTATGCTATCTTATATATATATATGATTAATTAATTAAGAATCTTTCTTATCCTGGCGAGTGTTTTCTTGCTAGTTGGAGATTGTACGTCAACGAAGATCCAGTTCGCGTACTCGGAGAACAAGTTCAATGAAAGAAAGTTTAACCACTGATTGATTTCTCTACCCTACTATCCATTCACAATGGCCAAAAAGAAGAAACGATCCAATCGTTTACTCCACAGATTAGCATCTCACGAACAAACAGCATCTAACAACTCTTTCTCTATACCCTCCTCAATTATCTATAATATACTTTCTCATCTTCCCCCCTCATCTCCTTCTACACTTCCGACCCTCCGTTCTTGTCAACTTATCAATCACTCATGGTGCGAAGCGGCCTTGAGAACGTTCTGGGAACAACCGTTTTATTACAGTCAAAGCTATAAAATACTTGAAAAATATTTAGAATGGATTGGCGACGAGGAATGGGAAAAGTTGGCAACGATAGGCCTGTTTAAGCCAAAGTTTCGGAAATCGAATAACAGCCCCCCAAGAAAAAAGTGGATTGACTATCCATCACTTATAAAGCATCTAGACTATGTCGCAATGTTAGATGCTAGCCATAACTATATCGATCGGTTTGCTTCCATCATGGACGAATCATCTTCCATTTCGTCTCCAGTATCCGTTCTCATGCAGTGTATATTTACACTATTCCAACATCACGGTGTACGATTAGAGAGTCTATCAATGGACACACACTCCAGAGATGTATATGATATTGAGTTTGACGATGAATACATGATATTGGCGGTTAGAGAATACGGTGAATTGGTGGAGCATTTAAAAAGGGTAGAGATTAAGACTGGATTTAATAAGGAAAGATTGTTCTTGTGGTTAGCAGGGAATTGTCGAGAGTTGGTGAGTAATGAAAAATGAAGAAGGCTGAAGTGAACAAGCATGTGAAAGATATAATGGGGGGAGGGGGCGTTTGTGTACTAATATTAACGGGGTTCCCGATCTATTAAACACATATTAATATTATTTCATCTCATACCTTTACACAGACTCACGTAGACATAAACATGCTGCGTGTACGCACGTACGCAATGCAACAGAATTGGGATGAGAATGCCTCTCTCTTCACCTTTCTCAAATCTCAACGACACATTATTCACTTCCACCTTTCCAACTTTGACTCTGATACATCCGAAATGGAGCTTATATCCCCCGCCATATCGAGTTTTTCCAATGAGCTCTCATCTCTTGTTTTCACTGACGTCGATTTCCGAGGCTGTGGTCCTTTGGATTCTATTGCCGAGTGTGACAATCTTCAACGGCTGTGGTTTGAGAATGTAGATAATTTGGATGAAGAAATGGTTGATCCCATCGTTTACAAGAAATGGGCGGCTTTAAAAGATGTCGTGGCCTCGGGTGGTGTGTGCGGACGAATTCTCGAATGGATCGATAACCGTAAAATGGCTGGTGAAAGCAGGGACGAGAATATGGGATATGGAGAATTTGGGCATGGCGGGTGTGGAGGTGAAGGGAATGTGAGGGGTACAAACGAAATTGGTTTAGGGAAGAAGAAGAGAAAACGGAAGAAAAAGCGCAAGAGTAAGAAAAGTAGTAATGCAATTGGTGGATACGTTGAAAATGGAAGCGGGAATGTGATCGGTGTTGGTATCGAAGTTATGTAATTGGGGCCCAATTATTATAATACATTTCGTTATTATACTTTAAATAAAATAATAATCATTAATTCGTTTAAATCAACCTATTTTGGTGGTCAACTTTAAGTGTTAACCGTTCATGCCATGTAACCAGCATGAACGTATTAGTATTAGCTTCTCACATTCTGCCCCACATTAAGAGTTTCTCACGCTTTGTTTCATGTGAGTATTTTTCGGAGTGATAGCAAATCTGGTAAAATTACCAGTTTCACGTGATGAATTTTGTTTCGGCATATGCTTGTCGCACCTATATCAAATGTCCATCCTTTCTTATTTTTTCACTTTCGTTTCCTATAAGCTGTCGAGAATGTACTTAATTATCTCGACCCGATGGATGTATTATACTTTTTCGGTAATGTTGTCTTTCCTCGCATAATATAAATATCAGACTTTGATTTTTTTAGAGTGAATGAATAGACCGACAACTTCTTTTCCACTAATATATCAATTCGAACTTTCCCTCAATTTCAGCCATTAAATTCTTGCAATGGTCTTGTATATATAATATCTACTTCTACTACATCTGCCATTCGATACTCCACGCTTTGGGTGTTTTTCCTCTTCTTGTTGTTGATACACAAATTTCTACACTCCCCCACTCAACCGCGATCATAATCTAAATCTTAATTATCGTCACAAATGGCAAACGTATCAGAACCGAATTGTCCTCACCCGTTTATATATTACCCCAAGGCTAGCCCTAACCCTAATGTTCACTGCGATTCGAATGGTTGCTGTTTGTCATGCCCACAGTTCAATAATTTCTATGGAGCGGGAAAAATCGAGTTACTATTCACCGTGTTAGGGTGTATAGGAATAGTTGGATTCTTCTTAATGATTATTTTAGTTTTAATATTTATTGTGCTTCCGAGTACAAAACACAATCCTGTTATAAAAAAGATATTACTCCCATTAGCAGTAAGTGTCCTATTGTTCTCTGCTGCTGATTTCTTCAGTATAGACCAAAGGCGTACTCAGGTAAGGCGTAGAGAAAGAACGGCAATGTGTTTATCGTTGTGATAAAAAATTTTGCTCACATTTCCAATTTATGCACGCAGTGTGTTGATGAAGTTGAGCCGGCAACGATCCGTAACAATAAACTGTGCGCCGCTCAAGCATTTTTCGAACTTGCTGGCGCGTACGCCGTTGCTCTGTGGGCAAGCGTATTGATCATTAACCTTCACATGGTAAAGAGATGACTTGTTTTAATGCCATTGTGTTATCATGCGACGTCGAATTGACTTGTCTTTCCTCTCTCTTCCGCTTACGTAGTTATCAGTTTGGAGATCTGATTTTGTACTGAGGAATATCAAATATTTCCACGTACCCGTTTGGATAATGGTTTTTCTCGCAGCCTTTCTTCCGATGATGTTAAACCAAGTAGAATCAGGAGGATTTTGCTTTGTTTCTCATAAGGCTACCCCAATATTCTACTACATTCTCAGTTTCATATTTCCAGTATGTCTTCTACATTTGGTTACGTTAGCATATATGGCAAAGGTAAGGATAATTCTTTGAACTTGGATCAGAAAGCTATCGATAATAGAACTTGTTGTTAAGATGCCATTTTTCTTCCCCACTACGTACAGGTCTCAAACAGAGCGAACAGTAGGCGAAAAGAGGCGAGAATGTCTTTCTCAGAAGCGCAGGTGTTGTTTGTTCACATAAAGCATGTCATAAAAGTGCAATGGAGAGCGTTCATGGGCGCGGCTTTTATGCTGGTCGTATACCTCACGGATGTGGTAATGATAATAATAATGATAATATAGATATGTTTCTTATTTTGTAATTGATTAGTAATAACTTTAGCGCTTACAAATTTTATTTTTCTCTACCCTCTCCATCCAAACTTCTTTCCAGTTTTATTTTACCTTTAGCACTCGTAAATTTGTCATCACGCCGAATACCGTTTGGTTTCAACAATGGGTCGAATGTATGGAACAAACAGGTGACCAGGATGGCTGTGCATCTTATGCCATCGTACCATCTTTCGTTCTCCAAGTTATCGTGCTCACTCTTAATCGCAGTGTCGGAGTGGTTATATTCATCATATTTGCGGGCAAAAAAAGTGTGTTCAAAGAAATGATTCGACTAATAACAAGAAACCCTGGAGAGGAGTCTATCTTAGGACTTAGTTCCATTCCAGATGTACGCGGAAGTAGGATGTCTAGTATAGCAAAACGAAGCAGGCTCGAAGATTACGAGAGAGGGCGGTCGAAGGGGGGAAAGAAGCCAGAGTTGCGTAAAATTGATTACAATCCAAGAAACTTGGAAGGTAGAAAAGGCGAACAATCAAGAATCAAACGTACAAACCGGAAACCTGGAAATAATAGAAGTAGACGCGAGACACGCGAAGCCAAAACGAGAGCAACGAATAGCGAACCTGTAACAGAAATAGTTGTAAACGCGGCTGTTTTACCACCATTACCGATCCCCGCTTCACCACCGCCATCTTTGCCTACATATACACCGTCAAACCATCCTCTATTACCTCCTAAATTACATTTACCTCCGCCCCCTCCGTTTGATCCGCCTACTTCGTTATCGCCGAGACCGAGAAAGGCATATTCACCTGTTCAGTATATTGGCGACTCAAATCCAACAGCTTTCCAACCTGTTATTATGCAAGCAACGGATGTTACGTCTGCAGATGTACAAATTAGTTCGCCTAGTCAGAACGATTACAGCACAGACTTAAATACTTCGCAACCTATGCAAGTATCCGATTTTACGTCAACGGAAGTTGAACATACTGATACGCTAGTTAGGTTGCCTGCTCAGCACTTTTATGGCACAAGTTCAGATGCTTCGCAACCTTCTCTTAGCCAATTCTCGGACGTTCCGTCTATAGAGGACCAATATACTGATATGCAAGTTAGTTCGCCCGCTCAGAACGATTACGGCACGAATTCAAATGGTTCGCAACCTGCTCTCAATCAGTTGTCGGACGTTCCCTCCACAGAGGTCCAATGTACACAAGTTAGTTCGTCTGCTCAGAACGATTACGACAAAAGTGTAAATGCTTCTCCACCTGTTATACGAGTGTCGGATTTTACGTCACCGGAGGACGAATATACTGATATGCAAGTTAGTTCGTCTGCTCAGAACGATTGCGGCACAAGTCTAAATGCTTCTCAACAAGTGTCGGATGCTACGTCACCGGAGGTCCAACATACTGATATGCAAGTTAGTTCGTCTGCTCAGAACGATTACGACACAAGTTTAGATGCTTCTCAACCAGTTATACAAGTGTCGAATGTTGCGTCACCGGAGGACCAATATTCTGATGTGCAAGTTAGTTCGGCTGCTCAGAACGATCACGGCCAAAGTTCACATACTTCACATTTTTCTATTAGTCAATTGACGGATGTTTCGCCAGTAGAGACTCATACTAATTAGTTCGCCAGTCGAGAAGATCCGTGATAGAAGGAGAATATTGGTACGAGTTATTACGTGGGACACAATGACAATTATGAGATGAATGCTGGACTTTCATAGGGGATGATGTATCCCCAGATCTCCGCTCCTGTTTACGATAGCTTGATGAGAGAGGGTTTTGCTCATCGCCAAATTATTTTTAATAGTAAAATCAAGAATTGGGGGACGGTTGAATGCGAGAGTGGCAGATTGGATAATCTATTTTTTAGATTTCTTTATTGAGGAAAATCTGTGTATATTTTATTTATAAATATCGGACTAACCACCTGTATGTATGAAATATGCAAGATTTAATATCATGAATATGATGTTACCGTTACATTAGCAAGATCTACTAGAACATGTTGATCTGATTTCTAATTCTACAAATGACGCCATCCCGGATAATGTTTTTCACGAAAACTTTAATTCCACGCGTGTTCTTACAGAGCGAGTATGTTTCGGCCGGAACTCGTTGAACTTGTTACCAAGCTTAACTCAGAAATTCATTTGCGTATTGGTCGCTATAAATATCAAATACACGTTCGAGATATTGTAAATACACGCCCTAAGGGTGGGTAAATAAATATCCCCAAAGAAACTAAATACCACGTGTTGAAGGCAGGAAAGGATATTTCAGATATGTTATTTGCTAATATAATCAACTTACACGGGGACGTTATTGAAATGTAGCCTCATCCGATAATCAAAGACTGTTAAAGTCGTAGTGGGAGCGTAGCTGAATAGATTCAACGTATACGACTTTGCCTTGCTTGATTCTCCAAAGATATTAAACCCATTCATTTATCACGTGATGAGATTGCAAAAATAAAAATCCGTTTTCTTAGCGTTCGGTATTCGAGTAGACCAATACATCAACACAACCATTGCAGGTCTCTGGATTCGAACTGTAAGCATATTGGTAGCTAATCATGGATCAGACGCTGGAAGAAGTTGTCAAATATTGCAGCAAGCAACTTGATGCTTATCAGCGCTGCATAGAGAATAATCCTCAGAATTGGGGAGTTGCTTGTTCGAAATATAAGACCGAACTTAATAAATGCGCCGAAGAAAAGTATGTCTTCTCTCTGTCATATATCTCGCCCAACTTCGGTTACCTCTGGCTAATCAAAAAATTTTCGTTTCGAAAGTGTGACGGAAGTAAAACGTGTCAAAGCCAAATGCAGTTCAGTCATTTCAGCATTTGACAACTGTCTACAGAAAAATCAAAAAGATCCGGATAAATGTATAGAAGAACTAAAGCAGCTGTACCAGTGCACAGAAGAAGCTGCAGGAAGGAAGTTATCCAGTCGACCCCCAGCGATCGCTGATAACAAGAAGTAGTGGGGAACGCTCAATTTCGAAACTTCTGACAAGCATACAACGAAAGACACGTCTTGACAAAAGTCCGATAATTGTGGTGTCTCCGGAAGGAAAAAAGAATCACAAGTGATTTCAACAGGGAACCGACCCGATAGTCTGCGTGATTGTCCTGGGAGTATACGCATATATATAAATTGTGATCCTCAAAACGAGTCGGGTGTTTAACCGAATGAGTGTAATGTAGTATCGTAAATGACTGTTTTTGTATGCATAACAAACGCATCTACTGTATTAAAGTATTCGTTCGTTCTTACTAATTGCTCACATGTCCGCTCCGTTCCAGTGATCTTCTATCAAAGATCATGGTTCATTCGCAACTGAACGGAATTATCATATTGAAGGGCTTAACGTGAGAGATCAAAGAGTTTGATAAATCGTTACTAGCTTGAATTCATTTTCCTTTGCAAGAGGATACGCCCCTTTTCCTGTTTTTTGTTTAGTGATTAGCCATTTCCAATAGCATTTGGAGGGTTGGCAGTAAAGAATACGCTAATACAAATTCTTTAAATCGAAACAACGTGTCCTATACTTATGTAATTCTGATCTAACCCAACTTTGTTTACGAGTAAAGACTTTTGATATTCATTGATGGACAAATGCGAATAAGATAAAACGAAAAGTAGTCGAAGTGTTGTTGGAACATTCTCTAATATCTATTTCGTGTTGCAGTATTTGATTGGTTGATTACGTTTCCATTTATCGTCTAGTATGCTAGATGTTAATGCATCATTTTTGTTGCATTAATGATTGACAGCACCCAGTGAGTTATACTCTCTATTCGAGCGTATCAGTCTTATATAAATGGCGATTTGATTATCTTAAAGTTTTTTGCAGATTTGTAGATCTATCCGCGTATAGAATCCAGTCCGCACCTCCGAGTGCTTATTACATAGAAGAATTTATTAGCGCCGATGAAGAAAGAGTTCTCTTGGATAAAGTGCGCTTAACCGCTCGTCAAAGTACAATATCGGCAATGATGTCGCATCGTTCTGATTTTATACAAATTTAATAGGTTTATGCGGCCCCAAAACCAAAATGGGTCTCTTTAAAGAACAGAAGGTCAGTTAACGTCAATTATAATCAGTTTTATTTATCCTGTCTATACATATATTTACCAAGCACTTTCGCCAAGTAGGCTCCAAAACTGGGGTATGCATGAGCTATAGGTTAATCATCAAATATGCGAATATTAGAGACATAACTATTGAGTAATTTATCTTAATTAGCACATTAATCTTGCTTTTTAACCAAGGTGGAATACCAAGAGATAAGAGCATGCTCTCTGAACCACTACCATCTTGGTTAACAGAGCCTATTTTCCCAAAGCTGACATTTTTGAAAGTGTTTGACAAATGCGCAGCGCGTAAGCTTCCAAATCATTGTCTTGTGAATGAATATGTCAGTGGTCAAGGAATTATGGTATGCACAAAAAGTGTCAGTTTAGTATTAGTACTAAGACAAGACATTTACAACAGTGTGTGTTTATTTTGATAAGCCGCATGAAGATGGTCCATTATATTATCCAACAGTCGCAACAGTTTCTCTTGGATCACATACAGTACTGGATTTTTATAAGCATCGTTTTCAGAATGCAGATCAGAGTAACATGGATTCAAATCCTCTGGCGTTTTCTCTATTGATTAAGCCAAGAAGGTGGGAATTTTATACATGCTCTGATTCGGTCAGATCAAAATATAATGTTAATAGATATATTCCAATAGTCTCTTAGTGCTTCAAGATGATCTTTACAAAAGTTATTTGCATGGCATTGAAGAAAGAAACAAGGATGTTTTATCAGAGAAAAATATAATTAATGCTGTGGATGTGGAAGATATTGAAATAGAAAGGGGAACTAGAGTCAGTTTGACCTTTCGCATTGTTGAGAAAGTCATCAATATCAAAGCAAGCTTATTTAACAGAAAAACCTAAATATTTCAATTTGTTTATTGGGAAGCCTTAGCTACAGAAATGTAGAGCAATAAATATTGCAAAAAAAATACACTTTACTATTCAATAATGCACAATGTAGCAAAGTTATGTATAAACCAATATATAAAAAATTCTATTTAACAGCAGTCATAAAGCCAAATTGGCAAATAAGACACACCTAAACACATTTTTTCCCTACAAATTTCTTTCTCCAATTCTCCAATTCAAAACAAGACATACAGTCTATTAAGTTCACTGTTGTAAGCTTTGGCAAGTTGACAGATATCAGAGGCTCCACAACATTTTGAAGAAGATGACACATGACTAATTCTATTGTTTCCAGATTAACAAGTTTTGAGATGCCCTCAAATGCATCATCATGATCAGCATCAATAAATATAAACGTAAGGTGATTAAGAGAATTAATATGGTTATACAATGCTTTATAAACGATTTTAAAATAGTGGGGTTCCATATGAAAAGGTGGTTGAAATGAGAATTTTTGTAGTTTCTTCTGTGAAGCAATCAATCGTCTAAGTGCAAGTATGTCACTTTGAGGAATAAAGTCAGTAGATGTAAACGACAGATGTAAATTAACCTAAAGAATAGCATACATTCAGGTGAATCCCAAAATATGGAGTAAAACCATTCAAATTTACCAAACTTTATATAGCTTACCACATTATGACATGTATCAGCTAAGCTATTCAATAAATCAAATGTATAAGACTGGGAAGAAATCTTCAATATCTCTACATTCTTAAACAATGGACGTATAGGATGTTGACATAATAGTAACACATCAGCCCCTGATTGTATTCTCATATCCTCAAGTAGAATTTCCTCATAATCATCTTCCTCAATAACCAACTTCTGAATGTTTGGTGAATATCTTTGGTATACAAGTAATATTGCAAATGCAATCTGCCTCCTATAGTTGTAAATGTCCATTTCATGGTAATAGTCCGTTTGATAATGCTGTACTAGCCATGTCCCAATTGTTTGGTAAAGATCTCCTATATCAAGAGTCTTCAAGAAAGCAGGATATGGAAATGCAGGTGGTATTTTTGCTTCCGGTAAGTCAATGTCTATTAATTTCCTATCTTCGGGTGTTAATAGTGATATGATGGTTTCCACTTGGGTTGGATTGGAGATAACTTCACACCAATAAAATGAGACAACATTCCTACACCAGTGTCTGTTTACTAGCATGCAAGAAAACAAGTCAATTTGGCTACCAGCATGCTGAATATGAGTAAAAATATTGTGCAGCACGAGGGTTGGAAAGTATCTACACATTGCTATGGCGTTTGGGGTCCGAAGTTCTATAAGCAACTATGGAGCTGTCTACAATGGTTACGAAAATTCGTTATATAACACCAATTTGAGTTACATTAACACGTGATTGATCACCAATGAAATCGTGTGTTCGGTAAGAATATTCTGCAACCCGCAATATGTGTTACACATACATAGAAATCTTTCGTTAATCTCACCCATTTCCTCCATTACTATGTTTGGACTGCTTCTCCGTAACAATCGAAAACTATCTTTCACATTAGTAATTATATCCGCGAGGAAACTTTTATCCGCAAGTAATAGTAATTACAAACAATCCCAATTCGAAAATGTATGCGCCGCCATATGAAGCAATATCGTATTAGGTTTGACAATTGGCCAGAATTTCTTGTATTATAGTTACCGACGACGTCTGATATTAATGCGAGGAAATTTTGTTCTCTGTCATTGTGTATCTTTATTTAACTGAGAAACTACTGTTGAAAAGTTGCCAGTATTATTTTTATCGTAGCAAAAGCTGAATTACGAACTGGAAATTACACTAACTTTCTTAGAATGTACTAATACTAATAAGATTATGTTTATGGTTGACAGCTTAGCCAAAGAAGCGAAATAAATGAATGATTGAGACGGATATATTGAATTGCTTATCAGTTTTTATCATCACAACTTTTGAATAACTATTCAAGCAGCAATATTAATATCGGACATAAGAACGAATTACTGCAGAGAATGTTTTTTGTTTGTAACATTCTAATCTTGTAAGCAGAAGTTACTATACTAATACTACGAGAAAATTGTTTAGCTATGATTGAAATAATGTGTGGTTTTTATTGGCACAGCTTATGACGGACTGCTAAATAAAGATGTGTAAATAACAGATATTTATATTATAAGTTGAATTACTCAAGCAAGTAATTCTGCTTTCAGTTTACCTTTCAGCAGTAACAAACTTGTCATGATTGAAATTCATATCTGTCTTTAACTCATTTGTTATTCCAACTGTACATAAGCTTGAATATTTCTTTAATCCCTCTTGTTACAGGACTACAATTATATTAAAATAGTTATACTATTACTGTTCTAGCAATAGTAATAGTGATCAAACTGTGTAATATTCAGTTAATGAGCATATAAGATTGTAGCTTATTCTTTGATGGACTTCAATGCTTTATAACGAGTTACGTTCAGACTGCAAATTAGAAACTTAACGCCATGTTCAGAACACTGACGCCTTGGTGCGAGCAGGTAATTAGACGAATACGCGTTTGTTGCTATAAGTTCTTGAATGCTTAAAAAGAGTATCTGGTGAGCCATGTATGCGGCATATCGATTACGCGTTGCTTACAATATGCCTTGCTAATAGACCTAATGTTAAGCTAAATAGGGACTGACTGCATTATAAAGACTTCTGTTTGCAATGATTATAGTGATAAAAGTTTTTGCGTCTTTAGCTTATACATCTGACCGACCGAACTAAACAATGTACAGTACAGAACTAATGTCAAATACGGAGCATCTGCAAACCTTGAAACAAAATATTAAACGATAGAATCGTAGAACTTTGATTTAGCAAATACGCATGGCATTAGTTTTGTACGTTCAATCAACGCACTAAAAACCAGAAGAAGAAATAATTGAATGATAGATGACTTTTAACATGACATTCCTAGATGACTTTATCAGTCAACATAATGCCAAGCTAATACTTAAGTTAAACTTTACATAGCAGTGCAGTGTTAAGTAAAATGTACCAATAAGTGTCATTTGATTGCGAGAAGGGACTCATTGTTTTTATGAAGTAATTTATATAACAATCAACAGATTCAGTACTTTGTTAACTCTGTCCACCACGATAAACAACAATGATGGTAATAAACTGTGAATATTTATCTCATGTTCACTTGCTAATCTGCAAATTGCAAGCATGTATCCTGACGGAAGAAAGTTGCGTAGATGGTTTTAGATCGAAGCCTAATCAATACGATTATATGAACATTATGAATGGCAAGTTTACCTTTTATTCGTTCACATTAATCTTACATTCAAGCATGGTGCGTGCTATTCATACGGCACGCATCGATGAGAGCTAATCTGAATCACAGTCAAAAACTGTAACGTATTACGTAATACTTACTAGTATTACATTGCCTACCCGCGACATAAATTTTATAATGTTATATTAGCACATTTAATAAGATTTATTTCAAATTACATAAGGTAACGAGTTCTTTGTCTTAAGAAGCAAAATCTACAAAATGCCGTACAACCTTTTAGACACATCCGATGACCAATTAAATTATCTCCTAAATCAAGTATTCTGAAGTCCCCAGCCTCGGAACGCACACGTAATAGTAAGGCAGAAAGAGGACATTGCGTCGGAAAGACCAACTGCTTGCCTATTGATCAATTGTATCGTCTCGGTAAATCATTGCTATTTACATATTCATAATAGCAAACTTCATTCTGATATTTTGTCTCTGCACAAGTTGAATATTCCTCTTGATATCTTTAAGTATCAAGGATATGATGTCTCTGAAGACAGTGCACACATCTGTTAAACTAGTTAAGACTACATTATGGTGATCACATTTGGCAGTTCAGATCGTGGTGTTATTGGTTATGTACTAAGCAATAATCATCTCTTTATTTATTTAGCATCTCATTCTTTCAACATGTAAAAGGGAGGGGTTAAAAGTTAAGCAAAGTGATGAACTAATTGAAAAAAATGTAAAGAATGCTACAAATTTAAAACAAACTCCATAAATATGTCATCTTTTATCACATGTTGACTTCCTCAGCCCATTCCTTAATAGCATCAGAATCATAACATTGTATAATTTCTACCTTTTGAAGATTAGGGAATATTCCTTTTCTAAAAGGTGAAGCAAGTTGTCCTTTGACATGCATGCATCTGTTAAATTCAATATATTCCAACTTATGGAATTGATCAAAATACTCCAAGGGATTCTTATGTTCTTTTTTATGTTGAAACATAATTTCCTTAAAGATAAGAGATTGTAAAGAAGAAGCATACTTTAACAAGATCTTGCTCATTTTTCTAATATATCTTCCCTCATTATATGGCTGGGTGGTGTATGTAAACTTTTTCAGATTCGGTTGGCTCTTTATCAACCCAGCAATAGTTTCCTTCCATTCATCGTACTTGTTGTTGTTCCATTCTTCTTCAATTATTATCTCCGTCTTAAGAACAAGGTAGAATTGTTCACTGTAAGTATGATGTTTAGAATGCCGCAAACTAAACTGCTGATTAATTAACTTACCAGCGAGTGACAGTGTTCTCGCATGCTGTCATAAAATTTTTTAATTGTAGTGCCCGTTATCACCTTTACGTACAGTTTCTGGGCCCTGATGAACAAAGGATCGAAATTCTCGCGCATGGCCGTGATTAAATATTCATCGTTTGTGTACAAGATGTTCCGATTATTACTGAGCATGATTTCTTGCACGGTTGCATTGTACTTGCGATAGAGATTGAGAAGACTCTCCGCCAGAACGTATCGTAATCTGAACCATTCGTCAAAGGGTAGAATACAGTCTTGAAGACCTTCTTCATGCTGGAGCCATTCTTCGAGCGTTTTATGCAAATCAGAAGCATTGAATTTAGTAAGAAAATATGGGTATGGAAACATGGGCGATGGGTTATGCTCCGGAAGCTTGAGACCCTTGCATTCTAATGGCTTATCTATTAGAGATATAAGTGTATTAGCTTTCTTAGGATTTAACGAAGCAGTCTCCCAGAGTAATCTGGCCGCATTTTGACCCCACTGTTTGTTTATGTACAAGCACGTGTACAAGTCATTTGGCGTCAAGTCGTCGTACACTTTAGAAATAATTTCGTTGGGAACATCGACAGCCATGGTGAAAACAGTAACTGGTAAGGGAACAATTTGGGCCGAAAGCTTTTTTATTGTGCTATTGTGCACAGCGAAATTTGTGAAACGGAACTCAGCCACCTGACGGTGCATACGCCATCACATCATTGTAACGAGGAAACAGCTACTACCCCTTCTCGACTCTACTACCTACTTTTTCACACAAAATTCTCATTTTCTGTTCCAACCATCTGTATTCCTTCTCATCTCTGTTCAAAATATTTACTTGGAGGTTTTTGATTTGTACTGGTGTGAGATGGATACGATCAAACGTCAAGGCAAGGCTTTCGGAGATGTTTGAAGATCTGGCGCAGTAGTGAGTATTACGGTGTAAATAAATCCTAGATCGTTACGATACTCTGTAATGAGACGGCTGTACAGTAACTACAAAGATAAAGCGAATAGACAAATACCTTCATCGACTGCGTAATCACAATAAAGTCTAGTGCGATGGTAAAGATTGCACAACATTGGTTAAATGGAAGTACAAATTACCATTTTCCACACCAACAACAATGATAACAATTCTTGCGTTTATCAACCTATATTCGTAGTGCTTACCCGCCGCAGCCATAGATAATCAATTTGCCTTTGTAGAACTTTCACATGATGGCTCGAATGACCATGGCAATATATCAACTCCCTTGAATTCCATAAATAGTTAGTAGTTACTAGTGATACTTGACGTTTCCGTTTTCAAGAGGTTTGGATGTAAACTACTCACCGCATCAATAAGGGCCTTTGGCAAATTTAACGTCATACCGGTCATTCTCCCACTGATAATTGGGTCCCCAGTGTAGAGAAAACACCTCCAAAAATAGACAAATGATCTGTATCTACTTACCAATTCTTGCGCTTCTCGAAGGTGATCATGGTTGTGGGGGTCAACGCAATATATTCCACTGCGATGGATGTTCTCACTTTCTGTAGAAACCACACAGATATATAGTAGTGAAACGAGCATAAACAAAAGATTTGTAATCGATCCCACCGTGGATGCGTTGATCGGACAGCCCATTCTCGCGGATGATCCGATGCCGAAAAGCAATCCGGAGGCTGAATCCTATCAGAGGCATAGTTTTGTTACATTCAATTTTGTCAAGCGGGTATTCTTTTATCACTTGCTTTCCCTATTTGAACGTTGATGATACATGGCTTCATAGCTTCATTCTTATCTTCACCAACGCCGGCGTAATTAACTTCATTTGCATGTAAAGATTCGACCGTATCCTTGCATCCTTGATAACCGTAATCTAGCACATGATTGTTTGCTAGTGATAAATACAGCGGGTTTGCGCGCGAAGTATACGGAAGTTGGCCATGATTTGAGCGTGGAATTAAGTTGAGTATTGCTTGGATGTGCTGTTGAACGATGCAGGTATCATTAGATAACGAAAACTGGAGGAGTTTTCTAGTTTTACCAGATTCACTACCTCAGGAAACATTAAACGCCTTGGGCCATTTTACGCCGTGCTTTGTAATCGACTAAGCCACCGCATAATATAATTTACGCAAAGCAATGTCTAATTTTTCTTTGCGCCATAAAAAAAAAAGAAGATCCGTGTACAGTCAGACTCACGTACTGTTTCGAGATTCCCTGAATGAATTTGTAGGATGTTTTGAAACTAATCGATTAGATCGATCTGTAGATAGGGTAAAGCATAGTTTCAAAATTTACATATATTATTTATCAATAAAAAAGTCGCAGTCCCTTAGCACATCGATTGTGTTGCCATATGGATATCTGATTTACGATCAAATTTTGTGTTTATAAATATCCCGAGTTTGAAATCTCCAGATCAGTTCTTTATGTCAAGCTTACGTGTACTTGGTCGGCGATCGTCCTTCAAATATCATCTGTTCAACAAGCTTACCGTGGGGATGATGAGTAAAGCCACATGCGAATCAGTGAGATTGTGATGTCATCCATATGTAAATATGCTGAATAATACATAAACACGTGATAAATTGGGAAACAAAATATATTTTGCAGCAGCTTGCGATTTTGCGATTAACTGTCTTCGTTATACACGTTTAAACGAAACGTCTTGTGGATGATGCAGGCCTTGACCAAGTTTCTTGTATGTCTTGGACTGGTTACTGTCCTAGCGCTTGTTATATATGGCTATGCTGAATGGCTCAAAAAACTGCGTATTGATTCGTCCGTCGAAGAGTATACGATAATACAAGGCGTACAAGAAGCGCTTTCAGCTAGTATACAAACATTTAGAGCACGGGTTGCCACGTTTGAAAAGCATATCTCAAATTATCAAGCACACAAAGCCGCAACTAGTCAATATGTCGTTAGTAAGGAAGATGTCGAGCGCAGGGAACTGGGTAACCAGAAGCTAACAAAGGAAGTTGACCGTGTTCTTGAAAACGCAATGCAATTTATTGCCAACATTGAGTTGAGAGTGCAACAGCTGGAAGAGAAGAAAGCGCTGATTTTAGTTCAATTGAGGAAAGACGGAGCAATTGAAAAAGTTAATAGTCTTTCGGAAAACAAGGTGCAATAAGTAAGTTAAAATTATTCTTCATTGTTAATAAGAAAAACTGTGGCGTAAACAATATTTCTGAAGCCACATAGGAATTGGTTAGTATCGGCGTTTCCGAAAGCTGTTTACATTATTCAATGACTGAACAAGTTATTGCAATCCAAGTTAACGCCCTAATATAATTCCAAGCGCTAATAACACCCAATTGTTAAATACTTGGTGTAAGCTTGAATGAATATTAGGGAGGTGTTTATGTCGCAAACACAGCCAGAACTAGTGAACATTTGACGTATGCGTTTAGGATGACGGTCTAATTTCTCTTTCTCTTTTTTTTTCTCCTTAGTGCCAGCGTACAAACACTATTCAGGTCATTTCAGTGGTAAATAAAGTGACTTGAATTAATCGAAGAGGAGATATCTGCCCTCGACTATATTTTTTTTAAATTTGAACCTTGGGTTTTGGTTCACTCTCGATAATATCTTCGAGAATTCCGTTCCGCGACCTTTGTATTTTCGAAAGTGCCGAGACTTTGACAATTTTTTATAAGCACGCTTCCATCGCGTTCTCGTCTATCTTCTTTTCGTTAAGATTATTGTCATTACTGCATAAAAATTCTCAAGTTTGCCGTCTCGTAGTCTTTCTTTTTTCCCAACTTTGTTCATCTTATTCTATTGCACTTCACATTGGGAATAAAGACAATATAAAACCAATTTGTTTGGATTCATTCTCCAGTCTGTAATCATACTTGAGAATCTATCGCGTCGGCTTTGTTTATGATGTTACTTGTTCACGAATCTGAAAACTTTATTATTGTGTAATATAGTTTTTGCCTGGCTAGAGCTTCTTGACTCTGCATCATTTGTTTGAGGTGTAATAAAGAATAAACACATTCATTTCCATAAGACTTCTATTAATATCGTTTGGGGTTGTTTGCATGTAAAATGAGTTTCGTTTAGCCACCATTAGCATTTAGTTTATCAACTTTCACAATTTAGTAGTAATGTTCTTCGAACTGCAAATATATTCACTCTTGTTGGCTTTACTCCTGTATGTTGATAATGGTGTTTACTGGTTAAACACAACGTTCTTGTGCGCTAGGTCTAATTTTAGCGTGAATAAACACTGTTACCTAAATTAAAAATCCAAAATTGAATTTATTAGGCTTGAGTAGCTTAAATTTTCGGAAGGGGCGCAACTTACAACTTATTGAGCTCAGACACACGGGACTAGAACTGACTGATAAAGAGAAATGTTGATACTTTTGCATACTTGGCAATTACCATCTAACGCCAAGCTTATTAGTCCAGTGATGCTAGACTTTTTCACCATGTTTTGCAATGTAATTTAAATTAAGCCAGAACTTGGATTTAACATGACCTAAAAATCATATCATTTAATTTAATACTTTTGCAAGTACAAGATGTAATTATGGTTTGAATGTATAGGGTTAGCTGACGCGGATCAGATACATGTATAAACTTTCGGCCGGCTCAACCAATACGCGTATTTTATCACTATAATATATTCTGCTAGACGACAAAATTACCGAAAAAAGTAGTAAAATATGCGTATTTATAAACGGCTTCAACCCAAACAGGCAACTAAATTTTATTTCAGAAAAAGTATATCTCAATTTTGATAGTTTGACAGTCTTTTCTCTTCTCCAAAATCTATATATACTACGCAATGGCAATAATTTTTGTATAATTTTGAAAGTTTACTGATTATGCTTTCCAAAATAAAAGAGTACATTTTTATACCAATTTGTTAATATGTTATAGTCTAATTTTATATTTAAATTACAGCTTATCTTGCTTATTTAGGCAGAAAACGTGTACAATCTGACAGTGTAAGTGTGCTCAACAGCGGAATGCGTATGCTAACGCAACGTTAACGATGTAATGTAAACACAAGCAAATTTGTATGAGAGATTCTCTGCGGAGACATTCATGCCATCGACGTGGGTTTAGTTTACTGGCCGAATAATTTTGTATCAATATCTATACTGCAGTTAAAGTAAGTTATTCGTAATATAGACAGAGGTGTCATGGACAACAATTGTTTGTGGCTATAGAAAAATTATAACAGTTAAGCGGCGTGTTGAGTAAATATAAAAGAAGCGTAACACGTTTATTAAATCGATAGCGAGCATGTCTTTTAACTTGTGTGACTGTATTTGCCATGTTCTAAAATACTTAACTATTACAAAAATGTAAAGCCATTATTAAAGTCTGTCAGTTTACGTCAAATTTTACGGGCATAAATGTAGCAACAACATAAACACGAACAAACTAATTGTCAAAATGCCAACTCAACAAATACTGTAGCAGCTACTAACGTCAATTCTGTGCTTGGGCTAGCAAGCCACAATGTTATCACATTGAAGCCCAGAAGATTTAGACAGAGAATATGAATTTATTTCATAGTTTATTTTGGATAATTTTGTTTTAAAAATATGTTTGAGCAAATTAAATATACATACAGTATATTACTAAGTTTGGTACGATATACGTGTGTATACTAATTAACTTTACATATTATTATTTTCCGTAGTACTTATACTTTATACTATTATGGTATACTGCTTTTAATAGAATGACAAAAACAATAAAGAGGAAATGTGTTGGCTTATAATAATAACGAATAAGTCTAATTATAACTTACTGAGGAATGTGCAATGTAACACAAGCACTGAGAATAAGATTCGTTCAATTGAAGAATCAACCATCATGCCATGTCGTTAAAATCAGAGACTGTTCACAATCCAGCAATCGATAATTTGGTTCAATCCTCCTCGGAAAGTGAAAATAAATACTCAAGACTTGAGTGGATTCCTTACAAGGAAATTACCGAGATAGAATCAAGTCAAGTCGACAACGTCTATTATGCTATTCACGACAAGAAAACGTATTGTGATAAACTGATGCTGCTGTTACTTGGCAGTTGTGAGGAATGTACACCAACATTTGTGAACGAGTTTGCCAGAATATACTCACTTTCAACACACGGACACTGTAATGATGTCAGTCAATTTAGACGGTATGATAAATGGCTTAAGCGGCGCAACGACCTCATAGAAGGATTTACCAAGTTTGACGGTAATTACTACATGGTTGCCAACCAAGTCTTTTACTATTGTTATTCTCTCTATGGATTCTGCTCTGCATGTGGAGTGCTCCGATGTAGTCCTGTGTGGTGCGTTTGCGGACATAAAGAATTATCCGACGGATGGACTAGCAATAACAAGCAACTCGATGCGTTGATCAAGAAATCTCAACTACAAACAAATTCTGCAAACGATGCCTATTTGGAATGGATTCCATTTGATTGTATTGATGTTAAGACATATGGTCTATACATGGATAGTCTGCCTACTTATTACGCAGTTGTTACATTGATTCCGCTTGAAATAACGGACGAGACGCATGATTTATATTATGCCGAGGTAACTATTTATTTATGCATCATCTATATTGAATAGTTTAACTAATTATTGACTATTATTTCCACTAGTTATGTGATGAACATCTAGAGATTCTTACCACGAATGCTTGGTCTTTCATCGGATTTACATATGATGCGAGTATACAAAAGTATTGTCTAATAAAAGTTGACAATGGATTATGTCTGGCGTGTACGGAACACCTAGACTCTAAAATAAACGCATTCTGTTATTGGTGTAAAGCACCAAGACCGCTCGATTGGACCACGGGGAACAAATTATTGGATTCATTTATTATGGAGTCGTGGAGTGACATGAATAATAAGTATGATGCATATATACAATGGATTGAATTCTCTCAGTTGACAAACATCCAAGAGATGACATCATTACGCCATGGATGCACACACGTAGCAGAGTGGTTAGACCAGACAGCGGATGAACCGACGAAAGTGTTGCTCAAAAAAATAGTCGATGAGCAAAACGATCAGTTATTTGATTTTCATCAGGTGAATTATTTTACGTTTATAATCGCGTGATCGCGTGTTTAAATGGACCAATGTTGTTAATGACTGTATTTGTTTACTCAATAGCTAATTAATGATTACCCGGAAATGTTAACACCGAGTAATATTTGGATAATCGGAATCACCCGAAAGTCATCTACTCGAGAATACTATTTAGTGTTCTACTACGACGTACATGCACTGTTGGACAGGTTTATACGAAATCATGCACAAGTAAACTACATACAATATAGCGATCTTTACGAACTCGAAGAAATTGGGTCTGGTGGCTATGGAACAGTTTATTCTGTCAAATATAAAAAGCACTCAGAAGTAAGGCATATGCGAGAAACTGTTGTACTCAAACGCTTCAGCTGTTTTGATGAAACGCCGGAATTATTTATTACCGAGGTAAGCGATAATCGGTAATATAACTGATTAAAGTGATATTTAAGCTAATTCTTATTCTTTTATTTCACAGTTCAGAAATCATGCCAAGTGCTTTGATGGTTTATTTCTTAAAATTTTTGGAGTCACGCAAGACCCAGAAACGAAAGAATACATGATCGTTATGGAATATGCTAACAAAGGTAGTCTTTTGTCCTATTTGGACCAAAATATTAACAAATTGACGTGGTGGAAAAAATTAGAGCATTTGGAGAATATTGCATGGTATCTGTATTATATTCATGGTGTGGGTCTAGTACATTGTGATCTTCATGGCGGGAACGTTGTTTTGCTTGATGATTCATCTAGGGTCCAATCATTCATATGCGATCTTGGTCTTTCTCAATCGGTGAATTCACACAAGTCAAATGCAACCATTCGAGGCGTCTTGCCCTTTATCGCACCGGAAGTCTTTCATACCCGCAAATTTACTCAGAAATCAGATGTGTATTCTTTTGGTATCATTATGTATTTGATTGCTACTGGTGAACCGCCTTTTAGAGATAGGCAGTTCGATAGAGATTTGATATGCGACATTGTGGGCGGGCTACGACCGTCGATGCCTGATTTCGCACCAGAGGAATACAGGAAACTTGCCGAGTGGTGTTGTGATGTTGATCCTGATAAGCGTCCAGATGCAGTGGCACTTTTTAATGATATTACCAAGCTTGTCAAAAGGGTAAAGAACGACAATTCTGATGATAACGCGTGGAATTCTGTTTATCATAATGATGTAAGACCTTTGTCACGTATGGAGAAGGAGAGTAAATACTCTAGTAAGCTCTTGCCTGTGGAAGATTTGCTAAACTGAGAAGCAGTTATGATATTACGCTTGGACATTATTAATGAAATCAACGTACAATATTAACGTCTATTGTCTTACCGTTAATATTAATGAATTAGACACACACGCTAACTTGTAATTTGCTGGTCATTTATACTTACAAATTATACGAGAGTTTACCTCATATTCCAATTCAGTATTAAATATGGTATGTGTCATTTTGGTGGAGTTGAAATAAAATCGTCACATTTACGGTTAGCTGCCTTGCCGGGTAGATTATTGAATATGTAAAAAAACATAGAGTGCATTATTTAAAGTCTATGAAACTGTTATTGAGTTTGACGCGCTAATACTTTTTAAGAAAAATATGTTTGTACGTCAATTTTGAATTTATGTCAATTCTAGATTAATTTACGTCAGTTTAAAATTTTATGAGCATGCATATACGGTATGTTAACCGTAATGTCACATGCTCAATTTCATGTTTCTCATATCAAACGCTAATCTGTTCAGCAAAAAAGTGAACTTATTATAATCCGAACTTTCCGCTCGCTAATTTATTAGAAATGATACGGGAGGCGATCATTTCGCCGACAATCATTTCACTGACAATTATTTCACCGACAAATGTTCACCAACATTATTTCAAAATTATCCTTTTTAGGTAATAAATTGTCGGCGAAATGAACTGTCGGTGAAATGATTGTCGGCGAAATGTTACCAGTCGGAGAGCTATTTGTCTTTTTCCCCCGCAATTTTTTGGTGTATAATTATCATAAAATAAAATTCTTGATAATGATATTATTATGGCAGGTTTATTAGATTTCGGACAGTGTTAATACTACGTTATAGATAAATATTGCGATTTACTTCATGCAGTTTAATAGTTAAAATTGCTAATAATTCTTTATGACAATCCGTTCACACGATAATTTGCTTGACGTTGGTCGAGAAGAGGAAAATTTCTTCAACTATCGAAATATGAATTATGTCTGAATTTAGCGTAAAGTTTGTCTCGTTTAACTATATTATCGTACGACCAGGCCAATACGTTTACAGCTAACCATATTTTAATTTAATGAAGGCCAATGCAAGCAATGCAAATCATCATACGATGAATTTTATCCAATAAATTCAATGTATATCATTGTACGATTGACCGTATAACCCATACTGTTCTCAATGCAAACATCATCGTGCATCACGTTGAACAAAACGACTAATACAAATTTTGTATGATTAGATCTACATTAACTGGTAATTATACAAACATCTATTAGAAATTAGAAGGCCAATAAGTTTTATTTAAAAGTTTTAATCAAACAACTCGCTTGTAAGAATACAATGCCTTTAATTTATAACTAGAGTGAGAAGTAGTTAGGAGGCTTCGCCTCCCTTTATATTAATGTTAGTGATAAATTGAGAGATAATTTTGTCAAGTAATGACGTGTATTATTTATATGTATATTGGAGAAATTGCTATCAGTTATATGAACGTATGTTACTCTTTGCTTTATAATGCAAGCTGCTTTGTATAT
>CAJVPJ010000332.1:0-28258 GCA_910592205.1 Paraglomus occultum | reverse complement strand
CCCAAACAAAAGGCTAAAGAAATTGAAAATTCGGCAAAGAGATTTTTATGTCCGTGCAGCAGAAATTACTGCACCTTGGAAATTTCGATTTTTTCTCTCAAAAATTCAGGAAACGAAATTTAGCGCGCTGCATATTATGTTTACACCAGAAAACCAGGACGATGTTATACTGTGTATACGGATGCTCGTATGTATGTTTTTTGAATGTTTTTCTTAACAAATTCTCACACGTTCAAAATTTATGTAGTGCCAAATTTTCCGGAACAGTACTAATTTTGTATTCCTAAAACCAGAAATCAGCATATTCGCGTCATGTCGACCTGTGTTACCTTTGCAAGGCAACGATTTCGGAGAAGAGCCTGGTAAATGGCATACCAATAATTTGATATTCATAGATGGCCAAGGAGGAATGTGTGCGCACTGGTCTTGACCTTGCAGACTCACGAGACAGACGTGAAATATTGATTGCAATGGTCAAACGTCGTGAATTTTTTCTGCGATGATGTTATGGCATGTATGAAATTTGTTAGTGTTTTATTATTCATAGTAGTGGCAATATGTGAGCCGGCACTTCTTTTGGTGTGAAAAAAAATTTTCTTTGGTTCTAGGTCAGTTTGCATTATTATGAGTTATGGATGACAAATGTTACTAAAAGACTTAAACGAGCAATGGAAGTCGGAAAAAAGATGCCCTTATCCAACGTAAATGGATAGAATTTATGTATTATCCCAATGGGTTTAATTGTCAAGCAATGGCTGAACATTAAACTTTTATGAACTATTCGTGAGCGGTACCGTAGAAAGGCATCACCAGCAATCTCAGATTCTCTTGCTTGATTAACGTCAGGACTTACAAAACTTTGCGCACTATGTTGAGAGCGGAAAGGAATACTCGCATCTATAAAATTTAATTTATTTATCTGGATCTAACGGCGTATCCCAAACCCAACAAAAATAGAGAGGATTCCTCTTTTACTCTAGTCAAGTCAATTACAATAAACTGTCGACCTTGCAAATTTTATCAACGGAATTACGTCGCTTTTTTGTATATCCCCTAACAAAACATCGAAGAACAAATGTAATCTAAATTTTTCTTATTAATTTCGGCCAATCGAAAGTTATGTAGCTTGAATCATGTTGGAACGTCCCTCAGTAAAGTAAGGGATGATTTTTCCTTATCTTTAGGTCCGTTCCTCTTTCAGGAAAAAATTCGTCGAACGAAACGTAACATTTTCGCGGCATGGCTTTGGACTATTCGCAATGACTTGGTAACAATTTTTCTTTAAGATGATGTCCAATTAAAATCAGGTCATCGTTTTTATAGCGTGTTCCGCCTTCTTTTTCCATTAAAGTTCGATACGTTTTTAGAAGGCTGATAATCATATTCGTTTTTCCAGGAAATTGAAAGACCATTGTATATCTCCAGTCTATCCGATTACATTCGGATACATTTCACTATGGTCTGAGAATGTTTCCAAATTTAATTGCGCAAAGTTGTATCATGAGTATCTTAATTATGAACAAGATACTTAAACTATTTGGGACCTTCAGAAAGATTAATTTGCAAATAATCAAGGAATAAAGGAATATTAGATTAACTAAACTTTGAATAACTTTTATTGGTTTATGCTATGGTCTACGCGCAAATTATATATACTAAGGGAAATCAACAAGGATCTTAATGACGTGAATTAGAATTCAAGGTTTTCTATTCATTTGAACAAATTTGCCAAACCGCTCCAAGTATAGACCATCCTGTTAAGTTCGAAGGAGCAATAAAAATAGCACGCTGTGCTTGTCGGATGGCACTTTTTTTTGCCTTTCTTACAGTTTCCTGATCAATGTCATCCTCTCCAATCTGTAACAGAAGCGCTGCGGCAAGATTCTGATGCGCCTGGGCGCTATCAAACGTATTAGAAAGAGATGATCGAGTACTTCTTAGTAACGATAAAGCAGATTCGGCAATGGAAACAGTTGGATTAGAGCATGATATACTAATAAGGTGGGTTGCTAAACGGGCCCATGCCATCGCATTAGCTGGTTGACGATGTATGGCTTTTGATAGCCATCTTGTTGCTTCTTGTGGAGAATCCTGGAGATATTATTGTAAAAGAATGTTGACTCGTTCGTGTAATCAGAGCATAGCCAGTAACACAAACTCAGTTTCCATCGCTTACCTTAAGCAATGAGTAACAACTAAACAAAAACTCCTTGTCCAGTTTGCCTACATGATAATGTTGGCTTTTAATAGAACACAATCACAAAAGCGGATTTTCTGATGCTTCTTACCAGCAGATTCAAGTGACACCTTGCGTAACTCCATCAAGGATGAAATTGATAGACTTTCATCTTCTTGGAGTAAACCAATTGCACATAAGCCGAATAATGCCGGTAAATGATTTAGATCACTTGTAATGCTACATTAAAATAACAAGGTTTTGTTGAAAACCTACTGCCAATAGAATAAAAATTTCATAATTCGTTACTTGCCATTGAAAAAGTTCGTTTTTAGCCTGCTCGTACTCCCCAAGCCCCCACAGCACTTGAGCAAGTAACACTGCAACATTTTTACGCACATCCCCATTTACTTCAATCTGATCATCACTATCCCTCAACGCATCGAACATTTTCAAAGAGTCTTCCAATTGATTAGCAAAATAATAGGAAAGTCCAAGACCAAGCCGAGAATACATTCTGAATTCTGTTGATTCACTTTCTTGATCGGTAAGATTAAGAGCAGTAGTATAAGCAGCTATCGCATCATGAAAGTTTTCACTAGCACAAAGAACTCGTCCGAGGTTCCCATGCGCGTAAGCGAGCTTTCTTGAAAATGATATATCATCACCTTCTTCGCTTGAATTCTCTAATGCTAATATTGCTGCGCTAAATGCCTCTGCTGCGCGTTTAGGTTGATTAAGACGTTCAAGAACAAGTCCCATTAGATTTAGAGCTGCTGCGTCATCTGGCCTTTGCTCAATTAATTTTTCTAGAGCAAACACTGGAGAAACAAGTAGCGAGCTGGAGCGCGCAGGATTGGAAAGACATTCGTTGAATGTTTTGAAGGCGAAGCCATAGTCTGCTTCCAGCTAAATCAATTACAGATATACGCGTTAAAACGTGGCTTTTTATTTTGACATACTAATGAATATTAGCCTACCACATAGCCTCCGCTAATATCGAAAGCATGTTCAAACAATTCTGCGGCCTCCTCGTTTTCCCACAGATTTGCCACGAAAGCCTGGCCGACCCAAGCTTGGATCCAATCAGGATCCAAAGAACGTGCCTTTGAAAATGCTTGATTTGCAAGTTCCAAGTCGGAATGTAGTAAATAAAGGAATCCAAGATTCGTCCACGGGGCTGGATTCTAATTTTGCAGGAAAGCATGAGCGTTACGTGTTTATCGCTTAAATCTGCTTCGAGATCATTTTATCATACCTTTGGCGAGTGTTCTATTGACTTTATAAACGCATGCTGACTTGTTTTTGCGTTGACCGTCAGGCTTACAACACCAAGTGCATTCCAAAAGTTGAAGTTCGAAGGTTCAAGTTTTAAAGCAATCTTTATACATCGTATGCACATGGACAAACATGTAGAGAGCTCTTCGTCATTTCCTTCCGGCTGCTCCGAAAGAGTTTTATGCATATTAAAGTACGTAATGCCAAGGTCATGCCAATAGCCACCAACAAATTCTCTATCTTTGCCGTTAAGAAAAATTGCGTACTTGTACGCTACGCACGCACAGGTCAAGAAACATAGCAAAGTATCCAAAGAAGAGGCAACATTTTTACTTTCAAGTCCGCGAATAATATCCAAGCCAAGGTGATCCAATCCCTTAGAAAGATGAAGAGACTCGTCAATTTTTGCCGGATCGACATTATCGACAATATTTTTCACCACGCGGATATCTATAAGATGTAGGTAGTTGGGAAAACATCTAACGAGGGAACACAAATCGGCTATAAGCTTCCAAAGACATTGGAGTTGCTGGTTTATCTTTATAGCGCGTAATAATGCGTGTAATCCATCGTTTGTAGCAACGGTAGCGCGACCATAAAATCCTGTAACGAAATACTCTTTTGCTAATGCAAGGTAACTGTCACCGAGTCCTTTTAAAGAAGGTAAATGGTCCGCATCGCCTAATTCGACGGCTTTGGAAAGCGTGATGTTATATTGATTGATGGCTTGAGAGAACAGCCCGAGCTTTTGTTTTACATATGCCATCCGATAATTAGAAAACAAAGACTGAGGGTCGAGATCCATTGCTTTAACAAACGCCTTTATTGAGGCCGTGTATCGTCCCTCGCGTTGATAAGCCTCAGCAAGACCCTCCCAACAGAGAACATCTTTTACATCTGTTCGAAGGGCTTTCTGGAAATCCGCTATAGCATCCTGATAATTTCCTTTCGCCTGGAAAGGCGCGTATTATCGTTAAAGAAGGCATTAAACGTGTGCAGTCGTCATTTTTATACTTACTAATTCAATAAATCCTAAACGTTTCCACGCCCACCCGGCCCTGGAATTAGCTTGAATCGCGTTCCGGTATACAATCTCAGCCAAATCAGCTTGGCCGTCTTTGACATAATATGCGCCTAATTGTAGACCAGCCTCATCATTATGTGGGTCAATAGAGAACGCTTTCTGATAGCACTTCTTTGCTCGAGCGCTGTCATCTTCAATGGTTCGATAATAATGTCCGAGGTACGTAAATGCGTCGGCACAATTCTGATCAATGTTGATTGCCTGAAAGAACGACTTGAAGGCAAAGGCCTTATCCGTTCTGTAAGATTCTATTTATAAAGCAAGCTTGGTTACGAAAATCTTTCATTATGAACAGACATCCGAAACTCTACATACCGTCCATCGACCAGTAAATCCGTCCGAGTCTGTAATGGTAACGCGCACATTGGGGACAGATCTCCAAAGCTTCAGAGATAAGACGTTGTGCTTCATCATAAGCCCCTTTTGCGAAATATACCCAACCTATTTCACTTTTTGCTACGTGATTGGATGGATCTAGTTTGAGAATTCGTTCAAATGTCTCTATAGCGTCCTCGAACTTCTTCTGTGCGGAAAGCGCCTTCCCGAGACCCTAAAATCAAATTAATGAATGTCAAACAGGTAACAGAAACAACCTTATCAAACATATATAATCAATCTTGAAATGTACTTGTAAAGCTTGGATATTGTCTTTGTCTGTTTCTAGGATGTCTTGGTACAAAGCAAAAGCGTCAGAATGATATTTCGGGTCAATATTAAGATAGCAGTTGGCTATACATAATTCGAAGGATCGTCGGGTTCTATAACAAAAGAAATTCAGCAAGAGATAAAAACTGGGCATGTCTAACAATTAAGTCACTCAGAGAATATCTTTGCCTTTCTAAAAGAAATCCGGTTGCCTTCGCATCCTTAGATATTATGTCTCTTCCAGCCGTCGCATATTCAAGAGCTGAATCATAATCGTTTGAATCATGATACAACCAGCTGAAGAACAAATGACCAAAGACAGTGTCTTGTTGGTCAAAGTCTTCCTAGAGATTGATGAAAACCGTTTAATCAAGCCAAAAAGATCCATGGCTATCTTCAATCCATTATTACTCACATTAACTTCCAAAATTTCGTCAACAGTTTCTCCTTCTTTGTAACGTAAAAATGCTCTGACAATCTTAGAGTACCCAGTGTTCGGAAACTTTTCGACATACTTCTTCAATAAAGTCTCATCATAATCACCTGGATAAAACATGTTGGATTGTGCGAACTCATTTTCCAAACAAACGAATGACAACTGCACTCACTTAAATACTGAGCATCCGTATTTTCTATAAGTATTTCGTATGGTAATGGAGAACTGACATCTCTTTCCACGGACTTTTGTACTTCCTCCAGAAGTTTGTCTCGCAACTACAATAATGCGGGGGATATATTATCTATTGCAAACATCATTTGCATCACCTTCCACTCAGGTCTACTCACAGCAACTTTTTTAACCAAAGGAAGTGCTTTTATTTTTTTCTGAAGATGCTCCAAGTATTTTTCTACAACTTTGTTGAGATTGATTGATACTTCAGACTTTTCACTTAGACGAATAAGCCGTTCGTATATTTGTTCGAGCTGAAAGGAAGATTACTGAGAAACCTTATCGACCGCAAACTATGCGAGCTGGTTGCTGATGACTCGCTTACCTCCGAATTTGTATAGACCTCCGTATGGACCTGTGCCTGAATAGTAGAATGTGGTGGAGCACCCAATCGTTTTCGTCTTGAGTCAATCTCGCGCCGTATATAATCGGATTCTTCCGCCTCTAAGGTATCAGCGATTCGTTGTAGCGTATCTGATATTTTAGGAAAGCCCTCGACGTCTTTGATTATATCATAATACGGACTCTCTGGCAGCAGATATTTGAGCGCTGCGACAAGCTGATGAATAAACCACGTATAAACCGGATACTTGCTCACGTATGCGCTTGGTATCTTAGGAGACTTACCCCTAATCTATCCTTGATTTTATCCTGATTTAATTCGATCAATTTGCTTAACGTCTCATAGGACTGCTTGGCATCTTTACTGAGATCAAATAGCTATTAGTAACCCTAAGATATGCTAAGAGAAAAAGACGGATGAGCATCATACCGTTCACTCTGTCTCACTAGCAATTCCTTTAAAGTGACATTGAGAGCATCCCAATTCTCTTGCTTTTCGTAGAATTTGACGAGACCCTAATCAAAAGAGTGATTCATTTGTTAGAACTATTTGACGGGTTACATATGTATGCAGGGGAAACCCCTTACCTGCCATGCGAGTACTTGAGAATCATTAATTTCGATTGCTCTCCGGTAAGATTTTTCACAAGCATCCGGTTGATTAAGATTTAATTGAGCCACTCCGAGAAACACGAGTCTGTGCTCCATAATAGTGTTGGTTAATAGGCAATAATTCATTATTGCTGTAGTAGTCGACAATGCTTACGCGTTGTAGTTATCTGCCTGGTATTGCAGTACATTTTCACATTGTTTGATGGCTTCTTCGTAGTTTTTGGCACCAATGGCATCCCTTGCATTCTTCAGCGCATTCTTAACATACGACATGAAAGCTATTTGTATGTAGGGTTGATAATATACAGAGTAAATAAATAGATATCTGATTTAACCGCTTGTCAATCAACTACCGTATTTGGTCTTGATCTGTTGAGATTGAAATCTGAATAGTCGATCTATTACTCCATTGATACAAGTCCGTGTGATTTACTTTGCTCGCTTTGAGAAAGTGTCGGAATGGTTTGATTACGACATACAGCACTGTTCTACTCCCGCGAAAAAAAAAAATCTTAGTGTCGAAATCGCGGTAAAGAATTCGAAGCAAATGTGCACATTCCAGTAACCATGTACTGTTCAACAATGATCAGATTTGGCTTTTAACGTTGTCTTTGTCTCAATTTTAAATCGTTTCTTCCAAGACAATGAGAGCGTATTTTATTTAGTGAATGGTAAATCTTTGACTCGAGATATAAACGTAATGTATTCAAATTTATAATCAACAAACTAAAATTCGAATCCAAGGCGTAAATGCTCTATGTTAAAAATTGTTATTATAAAGCATTGGTTTATTGAATATGATTCAGTAAACGTGAATATCATCCAAAAGTACAATGTCATCAAAAGTTATGCAATTAAGGTACTTTATTATGTCATCATGTACTTGATACCACTGAATCATATTAATTGTATTACTATTAAAGAATTGACATTAATGATTTGAACTTTCGACGTACAATCGTCAATCATAAATCATACGATTAAAACGCGACGCACCATGCGATTAGGACGAATTGTGCCATTAATCATACTACGTATTAAAATAAATCACAGTCGTACTATTTAATATCGTACGTTAACGATTAAACGAATCGATACCAGCATTAAAACAAGTCGTACCTTTCTTTGAATTATATGATGGAAACGTTGAACATCTCACGTTAAAACGAATCGTACCGTAGAATCATATAATTAAACGAGTCGTACCATTACGCCTCAGCCATTTGGCGCTTTCTCTGCTCCCCATCGAGCCCAGCAATAAGTCAATGCAACATGGTTTCTAGAGTGAAAGAACTCAAATCAAAGTCTAAATTCTAGTCATTATTGCCTCTTCTTCGCTTATTAAACCATGAAATCTTCAACTTTCTTTTATGTAAGGAGCCAATCACTGAACTCTCTCTATAAAATTGAGTGAACCATCAAAATTCTTCTTTTGAGATTTTCTTGTAGTTGCTCACTTACTTATCTTTATCAGTTAATTGTTTTTTTAGAAAATTAATTTTATTTAATAACTTGGAGTTTATTTATAACGTTTACCATAGCATTTCTTTTATTTCTTTTATTTAATATAAATTTTTTTATAAAAAGTTTTTATGTCATTTTATATCAACTTTCTTCTAAAAAACAATATAAATAACAAAAACTTAATCCCTAATAGTGGCTTTAATTGATCAGATTAGTGCTCAAAGCTTTATCAAATAAGAGTAAACGAATTTTTAGATTAGTTAATTTATTATACTGGTTTAGACAAGTAATATCTTTGAATTCGTTTCTAACAAATGGCGAATATTATGATAAAAATATTCTTGTTGTTTATAATCCAAAGAAGGCGGAGTTAGAACTAGGATGGGAAAAGACATAATTTCTTTAATATTAAATAATTTCAGAAACATTTGTCTTCTTGTTTTTAACAAGTTAAATCCAGTAAACACACCATTAGCAACCAACTGACTTTGAGATACGTTTTCTGACAAAGTGGAGTATTACGATCTCAGTAGTAAAACGTTCGCTCTAAGACGTCGGCTGGCAGTTATTTCTCCACCATTCTTGCTTTCAGTTGGTCTATTAAAAATATATCTTGTTCCAATTTAGAGAGTGTTTGAAACGCCTCACGTAATTCGGCAAACTTCTCTTTTAGAACCATTTTCGAGCAACCACCTTATCTCCAAAAAACGCGCGGTTTTTTCATATTCGGTAGAACCATTTACATTATAATTATCATTCTTCATATACGGGTATTCCTATATATAAATTTTGTTATTAACAGCTTATTACGCTGTTTCTGGTTGATTGTGTTTTTCTTGACATTGAACTAACAATACTATATATAATAGTACTCGCATATGTAATGGAAAAGATTATAATAGAACACATTTTTATTGTCAAGTTATTAAAATATAAATGCAATTGTTTAATGACTGGTACCACTAGTGAGCCGATCGGCTCCGTTTGGTCTACATAATAGTATATGTCACCCTGGTCTGGATACATGATGGTGTTGACGTGAAACGTTTTCACTCGTTTTGTGTATACCGGTTCAACTATTAGGAAAAATTGTGAAAATGACAAAAAAAACTACAAAAGCTCAAAATGATTACAATATTCTTACTTGCACTGATAGTGGCCTTTCTCTTTCCTTCTCGTAACTTGGTCAATTGTTTTCTGCCTAATTGATGCAGCCTTACTGCATATTTTCAATTTAACGAAACTGCCCTTCCCAAACAAATGCTGTCCAATATTTCTGGCACAAAACGAACGAAATAAAGTGAATGTTTTTATTCATCATTCCAAACAGAGCCGCCAACATTCAAAACAAATGTGCTATTACATATAAAATAAATAATAATAAGTACGTAATGGCCGGTTTAGCACAAGAATTCAGGGAGACATACATGTTTTTGTCATTCGCACAGACAATTCTGAGACATTATAGTTACCAGACATTTCACGAAAACGTATTAGCAAAATAATGTGTCATATTGAATAGTCTGACCATTCGTAAATATAATGATTACCAAAAATTGTGGCAATGTTTTGAACAAATGACAGAAATTCTCGACACGGTTCTAACTTGGTCTACGAAATCGCACTGCGAGCTGTAGGTTGTCGGAAAAGTTTTGACAACGTATTTTTATTTCATAATCTGTGCACTTATTCAAATGCGGTGACAATTGTTGAGAAATTTGCTTTACAATTTTCAAGAAAAATATATTGTCAAATTTCCAGACACCCTCGTATATTAACTTATCGTTAATACATTTGACTGTTTTGCATTTATTTTCATCCATCAGTTTGTTTTTTTTGCTACACACTGTATTTTCACGTACACTTATCTAACACGGTAAATTTATTCAACTATTGAGTGTCTTTTTTGCTGACATCTTTCTTCTTTGTGCACATAATGCGTCATTAAATCCGTGAGATGAGAGAAGAGGACTAGTAACTGAATTATCATTATTGTTTCTGAATAAAAACTTTGGTTCGTATTGCCAACTTGACGGATTATTGCTTCAGAAACTAAAAATGGTGAAGAGTTTAATAGTATACCAAATTTTTGTATCGACTGCAGGCGTCATTATGCAAAGTTTAATTCACAATAAAAATAAATATGATTATACAAGGTTCGGTGATCCTTAGTCCCCGTCTATTATTGTCTACTGCATCATGAATTACCTATTCCTGAAGCTAACCAGTAGGTTGGTGTGAAAAGAACAATAGCAATAGAAGCATTCTTTTAGTGAGAGTAATGAAAAAAATTATAGCGCTATAATCATCTATCCCTTATGAGCTATCTTTTATTGGAGTGCTTGTGGAGGCAACAACGAATCTCACACTCATCACTGTTTATCAATCTTAACCACAACCTTATGTCCCAACCATTCACTCATTGTAGTAGTCAGAAACTGCCTTAATCTTCCTTTATGTCGCTTCCAATTGTTCTCTCAAAACGGTCAAACACGTCTTCGCTCATTAAGACATAATGTACACTATCGAAGGCTGATGACGTGAAAGACTGTTTTTAGGAAAGGACGCGCGGAGATAACGACAGAAACTCAATAATTCTGTTGGTAGAGCGTCAAGGCCGCAGGTATCGTCATTGCCTATTTTTTTTGCTGTTAGCTGTATTAATGAATGGCTAACAATTGTCTTGTTTCTTTTAAATTCTACAAAGACCCACCGAACATTGCCAATAGATCTTCATCATTAATCCATTGATATTGTTACTAATATTAACATCGAATCTCACTATTAGTATTACTATCATTACAACCACAAACACTCCTGTCACAATTACTCGCACTCTTAACAATAACTTCCTTTAGGGAAACTTACCACCCCATCACTGTTAAGACGTTTTTCAACATTATTCCTATGATCCTTATTCCGCAGATGTATTTTTAAATTATTCAAAGTAAAATCTGGTCCCGTACGATATAACTTCCCCGGACAATCATAACAGCGTATGCAAAGCTCATTTCGGCGTTCTATTATCTCAAAGCGATCATTTGGATACCGCGTCTGCAACAAGTCACGTTCTTTGATAATCCAATCAGGAAGCACAACTTGTTTCTGTGAATCATACAATACCTAAAGTGAATATAGTTGAAAGAAAGAAAGAAATATTTTGCAAACACTGAAATTACCATGCTGTTTGTTGACGCCGACGAAGTTGACGAAGACTGTGTGGTAGTAGATGCGGACACGGATGCGGGTGCGGAGGGTTGTGCGGAGGGTTGTGCGGAGGGTTGTGCGGAGGGTTGTGCGGAGGGTTGTGCTGAGGTTTGTGCAGAGGGTTGTGCGGAGGGTGGTGCGGAGGGTTGTGCGGATGGCGGTGCGGATGGCGGTGCAGTCGCCGAATGATTATCAGCAGAATTTGCATCCTGTACATTATTAGAATTCTTCTTTGACGTAGATGATGCTGCCTCCTTTGGCGCTGTGATTGTTATTCTCGGAGATGCTGAGACTCCAGCTTTAGCAGACTTTTTGCTCGCTTCCGATTTGTTTTGTTTACCAGCATTTGATTTAATTTTCTTTTGATCGCTTCTGGGTGGTCTCTCCTTCTGTTTAACGCTGATTTTTGGCGTTTCTGCGAGTTTAGTCGCCGACGCTGGCTTCGGTGTAGTAAGACTAGCCGAAGATCGAGGTTGGGTAGGCGCAGAACTTGTGTTGTTATTACTAGGTGAGACACCTGGTGATGATATCGCGGGGGTTGGGCTTTCGTCAGGAGCATCTGAAAAGATTGTTTTGTGACCATCTAGTCGATTAGTTTGTCATGATAAACAGCAAAATCCTAAATACGATAGAAAAATTTACGTGTCAGTAAGGTCTGATCTTGTGAAAAATAAGAAATTGTCCAAAATAAGATAAATCAAAACTCACTTCGATTGTGCTTCGTGCTTACCGCAGGCATTACATAAATTCTAGTGAGTATACAATAGATTAGAAACGTTGTGTATATGAACCGCGAGAAGGTTGAGCAACATAAATATACTTACCTTATCAATACCAAGCCCTTTTCGTGAAGAAGGTAATTTTGTGCCACAGCCGTCACATGCCCACTCCTCTAATTCTTTGCTGGGTGGCCCTGAAGCTTAACAGTGATCAAAAATTATAAAATAAATATGCTATACACTCAATCAGCATTCGTTTTATTAAAATCTATTAACACTACTAACAAACAATGATGAATTATCTATGAATACATATATACAATGACAGTCGCCAAATTACAATCCCACACAAATCTGGAACTGATCTAGAAACCTGACTCAACTCGACGCTTCTTCACTACCTCTCTTGAATCACGCGAGGGAGTACTTGGCCCCGCAGACCCTGGACGACCCGAGTCAGAATCCATAGAACCTGTCGCTTGCATTGCTGTGGCACCGCGTAAAATTGTGGCAGATGTCCCCGGACGACCTCGTGCGCGTTGTCTTCCAGAAGAGGGCGTTGCGCTCTTATCAGCAATTGCTGAATAGTTATCATAACCTAATGAGCTGAGTTTACGTAAAACTGGAGGAAACCCGGTGGCAGTGACTGCAATAATGTTGGTTTCGTCGGCTGGATCAGGGGCGTAGGTAAGATTGTGTATGAGGGTGCGATGGCATTTTGGTGGTTCGCGGTCAGGAAGAATTACGCCGCGTCTGCCACGGGTCTGCCGTCGTTTCCGTCTATGTTGTATTAGTAAAATAATAATCCAAAATTACACGCGAGCTTTCAAATGCAAATAATTATATACACGTACCTGGCATCTCTTTCTCTATCTTTCTCTATCTTGTCTATTTCAGCTTCTGTCAATTCTACTAGCACTGGTGTGTGCGCATCGACAGAATCTTCCTTCCGTACTATATTCGTCACAGGCGGCAAGAAACTCTGTTTCAGGTCGTCGTCAATGACTGGTGTACCGTCAAACGGATGTGCGACCAGTATTAGCGATTTAACGTATATTTGTACTTGCTCTCGTATGGAATGAGCGATTGCCGTTCTATAAGATAAATACGATATGTTAAGATGTCGAAATCTTCACAAGCATCAATTCTCTATTTCACAAAAAAAAATATTAATGATTTACTTGAATTCACCGCTTAGCCCCAGTTCGGTGGTAAGAATTTCAGCAAATAACTCAGGATCGTTCTTCTGATTGTTAATGTCCCATTCAAACTGGTCAACAAGTGATATATTTCCGACGGTTATGTCAATCTACGAGTAATAAACATGTTAATTTATAATTGCAAACTGGCAAATTCAGAAATAACCAGCGATTAACCTTAATTAGTATTCTCAGTTCCTCAAGTAAGCATTCATCAGCGCCTTCCTCTGCAGCGTTACTTGACTGTAAGTCAACGTCCATCTGCTCACTTTTTACAATAGCCGACAAATCCATATTGGGTATTCCGGAAAGTAGATCAGTTCCTTTTCCAGCCGTTGATTGCGGCGCGGTTGCAGGATGCAAATAGTATCCTTGTAATTGGTCTCGCATTTGCTTAGCTATTTGGTGCACAAATGAAGCCGGCGGAAAATGCATATCGTCGCAGAGTATCTCCGCAAAGTGTTCTGGACTTATTAGACTTTCTAATTGACCGTAAGTTAAGCAAAACTAGTATCAGCATTAGAGCAAAAAAGCCGTCTTGCTTTGAAAAGTATTTTGGACAAACTCATGAAAATACCATATAGATTCCATGTGAAGGTATCACGCAATTTATGTCCATCCGAATCAATCTCCAATCGTATCGGAACAAGGGCAACGTCCTTTTGGGCTAAATCGCTCATTTGATCAAGCGTACTAAATAAATATAAGCAAATTAACGATATACATTCATCAAGGCATCGCAACAAAGCCAACAAGTTACTTACAATCTAAACTCACGGGTCCTTCTTGGTCGCTTTCTCTCGTGTGGATAAAGAATCCTGAACCTGGTTCCTGTCATACCGTTGCCATATCCATTATAACCCTCACCAAAAATAGCAACATAATTCCTAGGTTGTCTAAGTTCGGCGTGGGCAATTTCCATTTCTTTCCATTTCTCGCTTCTCAATGCAAAATGTCTCTTATGCTGAAGATCAAGCGCTTTTTGATATAATAAATCTCTGCGCACATATTGATCTAAATATTGTTTCTGAACAGGAGTAAGATCAGGTGCGGGCTCATAAGGTTTAGAAATTGAAGATCGAGATTGAGAATCATGAGAAGAGTGATTATGGCGGTGATGGAGAGATTGGTTGACTGGTGCACCACTGTGATGACGTTTATGACCCTGAAGATTGGAAGATGATTCTTGGAGAGATTGCTGATGGATTTGTGATTGCTGTTGCGATAGTTGTCTCGTCAATTGTCGGAGTTGTTGGGATTGCGGTCGTAATTGTATTTGTGGCTGCAATTGCTGTTGCTGTTGTTGCGACTGCTGCTGTTGTTCTTGAGGTTGTTGTTCTTGTTGTTGCTGCTGCGGCTGCTGCTGCTGTTGCTGCTGTTGCTGCTGTTGCTGCTGTTGCTGCTGCTGCTGCTGCTGCTGTTGTTGCTGCTGTTGTTGCTGTTGTTGCTGTTGTTGCTGTTGTTGCTGTTGCTGAAGTGTTTGTGGTGACATCTGTGGAGTTTGTGGTGGTCTTATTACCGAACGTGCACGTAGACGTTGTTGTGCAAGATTAATCATTTGCTGTTGTGTGAGTTGTTGGCGTGATGACTGGGATTGGAAGAGTTTTTGTTGGTTTAATTGTTGTGGCTGCGCCTGCTGTTGTAATGAAGCTATTTGCGATCTGGGATTGCCCATACGACTAACATTTTGTGGCATTCGTTGCATGCCTTGCTGAAATAGATCTATTCCTATGTTGTTGCCAGCACTCTGTGAAGTCAGAGCTCCCAAACCTGGATTCAATCCAGCTGTATTAAATACGACCTTCTCAAAAGACGATAGTGGAGGTATTGATGCGCCGGTTACGGATTGTAGGCCTTGTCTATCTTGGTAAAGGTATTGCCCTATGACGTTATTTCCAGTTGCCAGTTGTTGTTGTGCCCCGTAATTTCCTACTCCACTAAATTGTTGCTGTTGCTGCTGCTGCTGCTGTTGTTGTTGCTGTGCAATTGCAGCGTTGATCATCCTTTGCTGTTGCGAGTTGAAGTTCGTATACTGTGGAGATGACTGTTGGATTAAGCCCGAATTACCAAGCGCGGAACTGCCTTCTGAGTATACGGCTTGTTGCTGTGGGTTAATGTTCGGTAAATGATCGTAGGAATCCATAACTTAGTAATTTTATCGGCGAGAATCAAACGGCGGAAGTAGATCTGTTCAGAGAGTTTTAACTCTCTACGTAAAAGCGTGCTGTACAGTTTTCTCTTCCTGCAACAATGCCTAACCCTAATACTTGTGGCTTCTTTATTTGGACAATACTCGCTGATCTTTGTAACAAATGTCATATGATTACCCATTGCCGCAGCACATACTCGCCAGGCGACTATAGTTGTACCTATTTTCTTACTTACAAAAAATTGTTCAAGCATATTGCTAGAATCATCAAATTCAGGAATTTGAGTCTTGCAATTCTAAGCCTCGAAGCAAACAAACGCGAACATTACAGTAAAGGAGTGTGGTGACAAGATCGCATCGATTCAAGTTACTATGATAAAATCTGCGTTATCGAATTTGCACGTATAAATAAATAGTCTACTAAGCCCCAACAAATTCGATGTTACAGGCATAGCAATTTTAAGAACCATAATTAAGCTTGTTGTTCGATACTCTTGAGCTTAAAACTTATGGAAGATTAAAATTTCCGGGTTCGAAAATATAGGAACGTTTATATTAAATTGTTAGCAAGTTCAATCCAATGAACGCTCTCTGAATGCATAGCAAGTGCTGAGTCGCAGTGATGGGACTTATGAGATAAGGGCACGTTCTATGTTCTGTAATTGCTTCTCTCGACCACAGCCCTGTGCTAAATGCAATACTATATTATCATTGTAAAATGCCTGATATATTAGATTTTCAACGAACGACATTAATATGATAAAGTACACATTTCGCATTTTAATATTTATCCAGTCAAAAGAACAATTTTTTTGCATTCTTACTGGATTTAACAAATGGCGAATTCGTTTCCAGCGAAACTTCCAAGTATACGTTGACACGATTTATTAAGGAAGCTTGAAGATGCTCTTGGAAACAAACAAAATATTCGAGCTTGCATAACACTGTATATTATGCGGAAACGAAATGATTATCATTTCTCTAAAATAACAAATACGATGTTTATTAAATTTAAATTGAAGCAATTAATGTTATAATAATAAGGATATTTGTAGAAAAAGGATTCAACGGATAAATATTTTATAAAAGTATGTACGTATGTATATTCATGTCGAAAGCGGGTCTCTCCTAAATTTTGGAAGATAATAGTAACCAGACATCTATTGTCAGTCAATTGCTGATAATTCGGCCTCCGGTAATTTGATCGCTTGAGCAAGACCCGATTTTTATTATTATTATTTTTCTTAAGTACGTCTGTCGTTAATTCGATTATACGTTAATTCGACCGATGACTCCGGAACGGAGGCGGTCGAATTAAAGGCAATTGACTGTATAAGGAAGTAGAGAATCATCAACGCGATTGCAATTAGGTTTCGCGTTTGTCCAACCGATGCACGTGATCAAGATATAATCACCAAAATTTCTCCCAAAAAATTGGGCTAGTTTAACATTTAATTACAATGATGACGAAGACGGCCTGTATGCGCACGTTAATTAATACTCAAAGTCGACGACACATATCATCCAAATCGATGGCTCAAAAACATGGTCTTTATCATGAGAGATTCGAAGCTGTTATTGGGCTAGAAATTCATGCGCAAATAAATTCGAAATCAAAATTATTCTCTTGTGGGTTTCAGCGTTGATAGGAATTGTCTTCATACCCAGACGATGCAATGAATAAACAACGACTTTGCCCCTTATTTGTAAACAGCGTCTTCAGCATCATTTAACAAACCAGTCAGTTCCAATGTATCAGTTATTGATGCTGCATTTCCGGGAACTATTCCGGTACACTCGACGTCTAGTTTTTTGCCATATCTGTGTATAATTAACAAGCGATTTAACGCCTAAATAATGAACACTACAGAAATTAAATAAAAAGTGTGTCGATCTTGCCGTTGCTACAGCTTTTGCACTATCAGGAGAAGTTCAAAGGATCTCATCCTTTGACAGAAAACACTATTTCTATCCGGACTTACCTGCGGGGTATCAAATTACACAGCATTACGGTATATACTTACCGTCAACGAAATGTAAAAAAGAGGACTTCTTTATGTAAATTTAGTATTCTAACTGTTATGTTTATCAGCGCCGTTATCTGTCGGTGGGCAGATCCGACTCTCATCACTGGACGGTTTGGATTTTGAAAAAGTGATCCGTATCAAACAGCTTCAGCTCGAGCAAGTATGTGCTGACAAAAGCGCAATTGGCATGATGCAACTATTTACCGAAACACATGTAATCATTTAGGATACTGGCAAGAGTATACGAGATGTTCGGCCGGGAATGACTTTTGTCGATTTGAATAGAGCAGGAATTGGATTAATGGAAATTGTAACTGAACCTGATATCAGGTGACGATCATTAGCATTATTATTCTTCTTATATTCAATAAATAACACACCTCAAATCGTTTTCTAAAGATCCCCAATCGAAGCCGGCCTCGTGGTGCGTAAATTGCAGGCTCTCATGCGTGCCCTAGGGTCATCAGATGGCAACATGGAAGAGGTAAAATTGGGTTAATCATTCGCTCAGAAATATCATTTGCGTAGGCAGTTGGTTGAATACCATAATATTACACTATGGCGGGCTTAGGGATCATTACGATGCGATGTAAATGTCTCTGTCCATGAACCTGACAAAACCTTCGGCGTTCGATGTGAAATCAAAAATTTGAACAGTATAAAATTCCTCGTGTCTGCCATCGGTACATTTCCATCACATCTGTACTGTATTATCAAAAGTTGTCTTAATTCACGTACGTGGCAACTGTCCTATAGACGCGGAGATTCAACGTCAAATTCAAGACATCTGTCGTGGTGTCAGTATCGTGCAAGAGACGCGTGGTTATGACGTCTCATCCAGCCGGACTTACAGGCTAAGAGAAAAGGAAACAGCACCCGATTACAGGTTTGATTTGATCAAGTCTGAATATGATTGAAACTTTTTCATAATAATTACTTTATGACTTTCGCTACACGCAATAGATACATGCCAGAGTCAGACTTGCCACAACTGATTCTTTCAGAGGTAGTTAGAGTAACGATACATGTACAAGCATGAAAGAGAAACTGACGTGATTTTGACGCTTCCATTTGCATTAGGATTACCTGCGACGCGTCAAAGACTCACTTCCTGAATTGCCTGACGACACGAAGAAACGATTGATTAAGCAATACAATCTATCCTTGAACGACGTTTCGACTTTATTAGGAGAGAGCGGCGGCATTGAATATTTTGAAAAGGTGCATATTTTACAAATAATATAAAATTTAAGGACAACTGGATTAATACGCATCCATTCGCATAGGTAGCAGCCGCTGGTAGGAATCCCCAACATGTCGTCAATTGGTAAGTATTGTGCGGCTCAATCAATCGGTTATATATACATCTTCATATCATAATATAAGTCTATTTAGGATAACACACGAACTATGGGGAAGATTAAATTCAAGAGAGATCAGATTTCAGGATAATCCAGTTTCAACTGAGCAATTGGGTTCATTGATCGATTGTGTAATCGATAACACTATTTCTGGTAATTTACCATTACAATGAACTCCCTTAATGCTCATAGTTTGCATCAATGGCAATTTTTACGTTGTAGCATGAAACGTCTCCCAATGTTCAGCTGATCACTTAATTCAATATATGCATGTCAATAGGCAGAACGGGAAAAGATATATTGAATCAGATGATCGATGGTGATAATCGATCAGCATTTGAAATAGTCGAAGCCAGCGGGTTAAGACAGCTATCAGACCCCGATGAATTATCTAAAATATGTATGACGATTATTAAAAGATTTCCACAACAGGTAAGAGAACGTCATTGCTTTTGAACCGTTTAAATTCAAATAATTAAGCCGCTCTGTCTATAAAGGTTGAGAGCATCAGAAGTGGCAATAAAAACACTTTCCAATGGCTAGTCGGACAAGTAATGAGGGAAACGAAAGGGAAAGCGAACCCCGCTCTGGTCCATAAAACATTATCAGATTTAATTCTCAAATAAAGCTGTCCCCATTTTCCCAGACGTATGAACTACTTTCGAATACAATATATGAATCTTGCTACACATAATACACGGGTGCTGGAATGGAGACTGCCTGCGGAAGTTGTAACACAGCCTTGAAATCGTGCAACTCGTTAACATTAAATTTATTCTCACCCAAGAGAACATGATAGTGAGGTTTTCTGCACGTTCCAAAGCTAGTGGAACTAGATTGTAGGAAGAAATCGTACAGGAAAGGATGTGTTATAGTACTATCGGCAATAGTTCCCGGAGGAACGTTACTCTTTTTGTCGTCCCAGTAGAATCGAATGTCGTTTGCCGACAACAATATAGGTAATCGGTGGCTGATAAACACGATCCAAGTTAGCGCATGCATTTCGGATACCAGACAACTCTGATCAAGTGCAACGGATTGAAATAGAGTCCCAGGTATACCATCTCTATATACAACAATACGATCGGGAAGTTTCTGGTTAACCTCTTGATATTCCCTCAGAATCTCCTCAACCATGCTCTCCATATGAACGATACCCTCACGATATCTTCCACTCCCTTTTTGATACTGTGTCGTGTGCTTTTCCGTATATCGGATGGCGTGTCTATCGAGAGAACCGACAACTGCAATGGACGGAATTTCTTGACTCCCAATGTTGGATGGGTTATGTCAGCTCCAAGGACCAGAAAAGAATCTTCCTGCAGTTGAGGAATGGAAATAACAGAGTTAGTGCCATCAAGTTTGAGGTTGAGTTTTAGCGAAACATTTAAGCAATAGCCTCGCATGTTCTTTGGATTAAAAATGTATGGTGCGCGAACGCATTGGGAAAGTATTCCAGCGATTGTTTCAAGTACTTGCTTGACCGCATCATATTGTGGTTTGTTCATATGTTTTCTTTCACCACGGTCGTCATCCACAATGAATAATACCACCTGTGGCCTAACCGTCGTTCCCTCAAGAAGTTTCACATACTTTGAAATCGCATGATGAACAGATTCCACAGTAGAACCTGTGTTAATAAATCATGATGGCCGGCTTCGCATGGCTGATCCGAAGCCCAACTGAATTAGCAGCGGCAACACCACTTCCCAAGCCCGCTTCGGAAAAAATTCCAAAAAAATCAATATTTTTGTAGCTCTTCACCACTTTGATAAAGTTTGACACCAGTCAATTGCCATTTCGCCCTGTCTTCATTAATTCTGGGACTACTGTGTTTCGAATTACCATTATAATGTACTTTAGGAATTTCTTTTACGACTGCCCCTACGCGTTCCATCTCCTGCCCAACTTCAAGTCTGAATTGCTTTAGTACGGGATCCATTTTCACCGCTAACTTGGACTTCATAGCATCGTCGATAAGTTTAATGCTTTCTCCCGGGATAGTCTGATAAGTTTGTTGCGTTGCATTCAAGTTACCCCAATATCTTTGACCCTATGAAAAATTACAAATCAGCGAGTAAAATCATATATTGACTACGTGAAGATTCTTACCTCAACAATCTCGTAACATTCTATGGGCAGTTGCTTATCTCCGTTTGATGCTTCAGCCAAATACATGTATTTTAAAGTGATGCCATATTTTGTTTGGAAATAATCTCTCAGAGAAACCTCCTTATTTGCTGTGTGTCGAAAAACCTAAAAGTACGCGCATCTGCTGATGATAACTTTTTTGATTGTATATTTTGTTGTAGAAATATTGGGCGAACCTTCTTTTGATATTGTGCCGTTAATTTTCTTATGTCATGTTGGCTAAGACTTGGCGGCAACTGCTGTTTCCCAAGCAGTTCACTGATAAATTTAATGGTCTGTAGAAGATTGAATGTGTTATGTTGACATTACGGAGTAGGACCCTTGATATATATTTATGAACAGATGCTTGAGACAATGGCTGAAACTTGATTTACAGTACATTTCATTCGTTCAGTTTGCAGTTACCATTTTTTCCTTCGACTAGGTCTTGCCAAATGACTACTTATTTGGAGTTTGTTGCCTTTTCGTAGAAACCACACTATTTCAACACCATTCCCTATGTCTTGTCTTGTAGACATGTCAAATAATGAATCTCCTATCTGCGTAAACTTTAATGATGGGTGCTGTTGAAGAATAGCATTAAGAGCTTTAATACCATCGCGATCGAAAAATTTCCAGTCAAGTTTATCACCTCTCAAACTTGGTTCCATTCCCCGAAGCTTATTTCATGCATTCTCATGCTATTTAAGTGAATGATAAATTCTAATTCTGACAATCTCCCGTCTTCATCATAGACAACTACTGTACTTCCATTATCTTGTATTGGTAATTTCTTTGTAGCAAACGCGCGATATTGTTAAACCAGTCGTCGCGCTTAATCTCTACAAGTCGCGCCAAAACTCTTCGTTTGTGATTTTTCATAGCATTGGACCCATGAAAGAGTGACAGCGTTTTACTCTTTTCCTCATCTCCTGTCTCTTTAATAAATTTCTTGAATTCAATGTTATATTGATATTTTGTCAACTTTAGTCGTTAAAGGGTAAGAATTGGATAAATCAGCCTTTTTCGCTCTTTGAATCCAGCCCCATAACCTATTTTGGATAATGTTGGTAGTTTGGCCAAATACAAAGTCAAAGGTTCTAGACTGCGTTCAACTGACGTTTGACGTAAGAATTTATAATTATATTTATGTTTAAGCATGTACATAATCTTTGAATTTCCACTCAATTCCCAGAGCGTTTAAAAAAAAATAGCATCTATTGGCTGATTAAATCAGCAGTTGTCCTTTGGGATCACCAATAACCCCATGGGAAGAGTCGTAAATCACATTCCCTCTGAGAATTGTCTTTTTCACGACACCGTGCAAAGTTCTATGGATATATGGAGTGAATTTATTTTTAAATTGGATAATGTCCCTGGTAACCTGCAATATTAATATTGTCAATCCAAAAGTTAATTTGATCAATGTAAGCAATTCAAATATCGTGCACGTGGGACCAACCGTAAAAGTCTCTTCAGGATTCCAGATGACAATGTCAGCATCATACCCTTTCTTTATTGCACCCTTGCGATCATCAAGAGATACTCTTTTGGCTGGACTCCTTGACAGCCATTTTACAAGATCATTAATGCTGCGGCAAGCATTAGGGAGAATAGCCTTTAATGTCACACAAGTAAAATATAAAGAAATGTCAAATGATAACATATCATACTTGCAACCATGTTTCTTTGCTTCAGTCCATAGTACAGGCAATCCAAATTGTAGCGTAGAAATCCCTCCCCATGCGTTTATAAAGTCGCCTTCATCAAAACGTTTCAAGTTTGCAGTGCAAGGAGAGTGGTCGGAAACAACATCGTCAATAATACCATCTTTCAGTGCCTAATGGATTTTCATACAAATCAATAAAGAAAGCCTAATTGTTCTATAGGCAACAAACGATCTGGTTACATACTTGCCAAAGCTTTTGTCTGTTAGCTTCATTTCTAATTGGTGGACAGCATTTAAATTCTGTGTGACCAGCAGGGATATCCTCAGCAGAAAGACATAAATAATGGAAACAAGTTTCAACTGTTAATGGTAGACCATCATCTTTTGCCTTCTTAATAATGTCTAAAGCATCTGCTGTAGAAAGATGCACAATATGAGTTGGTACTGTTTTATATTCATTAGTAAGCTGTACTATAAGTTTAATTGCATTTAACTCAAGACTAGGTGGACGAGATAGAAGGAAACGCTGATAGTTTTGCGACTCGATTTGCTCATTATCATCTGCCTGTTCACCATTACTCATCTCTGCATGAAACATGAATACAGTGTTTTGACTCTGCATCAAATATGAGCAACCATCAGTTTGATTCTTACTTAAGAGTCAGCAGCTTGATGCGAAACATACTGTTACCTGAAGCTTTTCAAACGCTCTTCTTGCATCAGTTTCATTTACGCACGGAAACTCATCAACCCCGCTTTCAATCAAAAAACATTTAAACCCTCGAACGCCAGCTTTGATTAATGGTACGATTTCATTCTGTACACGGAACGTGAAAGCATAAATATTATCGGTATAATTGTAGCGCACACTATTGAGAAGATTACCTGGTTCCCGGGTATGATACCTCCATAAAATCCAACATCAACCCAGCATCTACCTGTTGCTGTTTGACGCTTAATGTCGAAATTAGCTACAGTCGTTGTTGGTGGGATTGAATTTAAAGGCATTTCGATGACAGTTGTAACTCCCCCTACACAATTGTCCTTCGTTATCGGTTCACTGATAATCTTAATTGGCCAAAATACAAGTTATACCTGCTGCTGCTGCTTTTGTTCCGCTCTCAAACCCCTCCCATGCCGTTCTGCCTGGATCGTTCAGATGAACGTGAGCATCAACAATGCCCGGCATAACAACATCGTCGCCTGCATCAATAAATTCTGTTGGGGCGAGAGATGGGTAGTCTTTCAATGACAATTTAGTGGGGATAACATTAACGATATGTCCATTTTTTTTTGAAATCTCGATCGTGGCCGGAGAGGGCAGCGAACTATCAAGTGCAAGCACTTTGTTGCTTGTGATTATGAATAAATCATCCAGAGCCATTCTTGTTAAAGTTGATAATACTTGAACAACTACAACTTAAACTATAAACTGTTGCACAAGAACAAACACTCATAACGGTAACGATCGATGGCCTCATATGGCTGACCAAACTTGTTGGATAGCCCCCGACAGTTGAAAAGATGCCGTTCTCATTTCATAGTCATTCTGGTCAGTTTTGTGAACATGCAAAGGGCACATTGGAAGAAGTTGTGCAAGAAGCGATTAAAAAGAATTTCATCATGTATGGTTTATCAGAACATTGTCCGAGATATCGGGAACAAGATTTATACCCTGAGGAAGTAAGCATTATCTTGTAACATTTTATAACTTGATTTTTCGTAATTCTTATGCATGTGAATTGCTCTGCCATATTTATGATAGTTCCATTTAAAACCATCCGACCTTATAGACACTTTTACTGCCTATGTGCATGAGGCTCGAAGACTTCAACAAAAGTACCAATCACAAATCACATTAATAGTTGGGTTGGAATCGGAAACAATTAACTCGTCATCTTCAACTGAAGCACTATGCCTTAAGTCAGAACATAATCTTGACTATATATTAGGGTCAGTTCATCACGTCCATGAGACGCCAATTGATTTTGATGAAGAGCAATTTGCTATTGCCTTGAAAAAGTCATCAAATGACGAGGAAAAACTGTTTGAAGCATATTTTGATGCGCAGTATAAGACTTTAAAAGAAGTCAAACCATTGATTGTGGGCCATTTCGATGTGATAAGAATATACAGGCCGAACTGGCAACTTACACAGACAGTTTGGGAAAAAATTCAGAGGAATATTGATTATGCCATTGACTATGGTGGTTTATTCGAAATTAATACCGCCGGTTGGAAAGTAGGACTGCCTGACGCATATCCACAAAGAGATATCCTTCAGGTATCATAATAGTTTATTTTATGAATTACTCAACGCCGTTACGTGAACTCACTTTTAATTTAATTTTTAGTTGATTATCTCAAAAGGTGGACGATGTACAATATCTGATGATAGTCATGGACCTTCGACTGTCGGAAGGGACTATGACAAATTATATAAATATCTAAAGGAGATGGAGATTTATACTTTATATTACTTAGACTACGGAGATGATGGCAAGAGCATGGTTGTCAAAGAATTGAAAGACGCCTTGGAGCATAAGTTTTGGGATCAGTGGACTTAATAAGTCGATACGTTGAAGTATGAGGTGTCTTGATCACATGGACACGTCCCACCGCTATCATTACAAGTAATTGTATTTCAAAAATCCTGAGATTCCGATAAAATTGATTTTAGAACATCTAGAATAGAATCTTTGAATACTTTTTCTGAAAATTTTTCCATGGCGAGCTGGCGTGCATTAATCTGAATGTTCCGCTGTTGAAGGTCAGACATAGTGAATATTGTATGTAATGCTGATGCGTAAGACTCGTCATCGCTTGCCAAGAATCCTACAAAATTATCAATATTAATATTTGCTATAAGAATCACGCAGATTATCTCAAAAGTTACCTGTCTTGTCGCCCTTGTATGACACGACAATATCCATTTTTGGACCACCTGAGTTGTGTGCAAGCGGAATTACTCCTCCTGCCTAGTAAGAGATGACGTTAAATTTCTTCTCATATGAATGCACAAGTTGTTTCTAATTGAGCCTACCATATATTCAACGATTCCTATTCCAAAATGTTCATTCCACATTGTATGAATTCCAACTTTTGCTTTCGCCATCCAGTCGATAAGTTTTGCAAAGGGTGCATTGGTTTCAAAAATGACATTGTGCTAGACAAATTTTGTTTAGTTAGCAAACATGGTCAAAGCAAGCATAAAAAAATTTTAAACATACGGGTCGATAGAAAGTATTACTTCGATATTCAAGTTTTTGCATTGTTCTTTCAATTGTTTTACGCGCAATTCATCTGATTCATTTCTTGAACTACCAATAAGCACAAGCGTGACTGCTGCAGGTCCTGTCCGAAACTCGGCATATTTCTGCAAGAACTTTTGAAGCGCTTTTAATTGCAATTGATGGTCTTTTTCTGGCCTAATGATTATATTACACGAACAGGATAAAGTGGTTCAATAATGCGCTAATCCGGATAATCAATGGATAGTTGAACCAGTTACGACAAATGATTGATAATGTTCGTCACCTAAATTGAGCCACGCTGACAATAATGTTTGCCCTGCCTTCTATTGATAGTCTTGAGAATGCAGTAGTATCACATGGAGGAAATACAACTTTGCTATCCGTGCCCCACAGTTCATCAATATGACCTTTAGTCCAACTAGAATTTACCATAATCACATCAGCGAAACTTCCAGCAAATGAATATAACTTAGCAAAAATCCGGTAATATCTGCATATAGTAAACAATGTGGAATTAGATCAAAATAGATGTCGTATTGAATATCGGATCAGCCTTAATTACATTAGTTTTAAATCGCTGTATAGCGAACTATTGGCGATTGCCTCATCATTGTTGAAACCCGTTCTTCTTTCATGAACTTTATTCAGCATGTCCGAACTGTATCAGCACATAAATAATCTCAATTAGACAAAACCATCATTAAGTAGAGGGTAGAACGAATGAAATAATTGTTACCTGATGGTAGGGTAATGAACATACGCGGCGACTTTACAATTTGTTAGATACTTCACCAGGGGATATGTAAATGCATATCCCATGGTATCTATAATGACAAGATGGTTAATAAAGTCAACAATTAAAAATACATATATTTGGTTAAACGTTTAGTACCAAAAAAAATATCTGGAACAAGCGTCGTTAAAGCCTCCCATCCAAGGAAAACGGAACCGAGACTTTGTCCAAGCAGGGTAAACCGAGGATATCTATACACGCAGCGTTGAAAGTCAATCAAACGCGGTACTCAGATTTCAGAATCATCCAAAGTCCGATTACCGTCTATCCTCAACTAAGTTTCTCTTCTTCAGATGTACGAATGTCAATGTATCCTGGTTGAGCACTATATTAAAGCGCGCCTTCGTGTTAAAAAAGTACAATTTGTTATATTGGGCGAATGGTTCGCAGGGACTAAATATTTGTTATAATACCTCGACTTTTTGCAATATGCCTTCTTTCTTTACATCAGTATCCCCTGTATATATAGCGCAGACGACATACGGATACGCCTCTTGTATAATACGAATAATGGTCCATAGAACTCTTTCGCCTCCTCCACCAGAATTACTGCAAGCGAAAGTTCAAACTTAAGCATATATGCATGCTAACGTTATTTAGTATTCGACAAAACCCTTACCAATACGGATGAAAAAAGCCTATTAATAAGACAGGATTTTCTTCTGCATTTGGTCGAAGAGTTGATAATATCGTCTTTCTATTAACCTTTGCATTCCGTGCAAGAATTCGTTTCAAAACAGTGATTCCATAATAGGAGAGAGCAACTAAAATCGATAATATGGTGACCAAGATAACGAATATGTTGGATAACGAAAAGCTATCTACACTCATGAATGATCTATTGTTTAGAGCGTGCAGTAAAACTAGACAAGTGGAATATATGACGTCACAAAAGGGATTGTATTTGTAGATGGGCAAGTCTTTCGTCAAATTCATAGACAATGGTGATAGGTACATATGTTGGCTTCCCAACAGGATCAGCCAGCAAATCTTAATCAAGGCGCCGAAGGGCAAAGATGAACAAAGTAATCAACTCTCGGCCGTGACTGCTCAATCAGTCTCGAAGTTTGGGACTTTTTTTGTCTAAGCAAAAATTAATAAAGCAATGTGAACTACTGTGTCATATATTATTTTTTAGTCATGTACGTATGTGATATTAATATGCACCAGAAAAATAAAGTATCGTCGTGATCGCCTGCCGAGATGTGTATTCAATTTTCAGTATGAATTATTTATTGGTATAAAGTAAATCATATATAATAATAAACATTGTATAAATCAGTCATGTTAGACTCGTGATTTTTTTGGCAATTCTTGCTTCGGAGTATCGTCCCATCCTTCTCTTTTTACGCTGAGCAATCAATTTTTCTCTTGTATAACGGACACACAACTGTATAATAATTATCTTATCATTACCAAATAGTGACATTTTGAAATATAGATGATAAATTCGTGCATATACTTACTGCCCACTTTATT
>CAJVPJ010000331.1:0-28267 GCA_910592205.1 Paraglomus occultum | reverse complement strand
TAACTAGATGTTCTTTGAATTTTTTCAATAAATCTTTCGCTTCTTCTTCTTTACGAGCGTTATACTGTAAACCGTTCCGATAATGTTGGCACGTGTCGCATAAATCCGTTCGTGGACTCATGATTTGAATATAAGGTGTTAATTGGTGTCATAACTTGCGGAACGCATCGTATTTTAACAATTTCAATGTGCTGTCGTTTTCGAGACCTGCAATAAAATCACGATAGACTGATTTGTAACTTGTTTCAGCTGGCAATAGTGTAAGCGATTGGGTAATTCGATTGACGTTTCTACCAGGACTTGGTAATCCATGAATTTCAGCATAGTTTTCGAGAAAATTCTTCACGATGGTAGCAACTGTTATATCGATGGTTATTTTGGTCTTCATCGCGGCACTCTTTTTACATTACCATGAACGCGAGGTATTATACCATTCGTTGCCAGATGATTTCTGACGTTTTCGAAGTGTGTGCGGCCAATTCCTAACATATTAAGATACGTTTTCTGACAAAGAGGCGTATTACGATCTCAGTAGTAGAAAGTTCTTTTATCAGTACGCGTTTTTTAAAGATGTTGGCTCAGCAGCTAATTCTCTACATTCATAGGCCATCTAGAGAACTTGAAGCTCCAATTGCTTTTTCGTACGGTTATAATAATGACTGTCCATATTAATATACAGATATCCTATATATAAGTTTTATCGCTGTATTATTTATTCACTGCTTTATACATTGTTTGAGTTAGAATTAATTCAGGGACAGTAAGTTTTTGCTTTTAATTAAATATCTTTGTAGCAGCATTCCTCTGTCATTTGTACTTAAAGAATTTATATGTCAGATGTTAGACAGGTTTTTTCTATAATGCGTTTCTCGAGCGCAGTCTCTCGGCTTAAACTGAGTTATGGGACATTCCACACTACACTGTTAATCAATAGCCTTTTTCTATTGCTATTTACACTCGACCACTTCGTTATTCAGTATTCTGCATTAAAGGTTTCAGAATTAACATACGTGTTTGATGTTGATAGTTTGTGTCTTGTGCCTTACTTGATCGTACGTATTTTCCTGGCGTAGCGCCAGCAAAACCGAATACCCCATTCACAAGCACGAGTCTTTTCAAGAACCATTGCCATACAAAAATCGCAACTAAAAAGTAGTCCAGCTACTAAATACAATAACTCTTATATAATCTGAACAATTGTTGCGTATTCATCTTGCGCCGCTAACAATTTATCGATTCATGTTCATCCCGCCTCATGGTGTATATTTGTGAAAATTCTACAACGCGTGAGGATAACATTGTTGTTATTATCACTAATATTTTTACTCTTCGAACCGAGCATTCTACCATGAGGACGTAAGGCTTCTTCACCTTTTATCATAACTGTTTTATTAATGTCTTGTATTTTTCATTATCAATCTCGTTCATATAATTTAGTCCTTCAAAACAGTAGCCCTGTTCGGCAAATTGATCAAAGATCAACGCGTTCCCCGTAACACATATTATGCGTCGTTTTTCTTTTCGCTCCAAGACTTCAAGTGTCATTCTTTACAAAAAAAAAACACTTTTCAAAGGTCATTAGAACCATTTTGTGCAACATAACCTTTTATCTTTATAAAATGCGTGTGTGATGGGGATGGAACAGATGGACATTACAAATTTGTCGTTCCATCTGTTCCGATCATGTGATTTTCAATCCGGGACGGCACAAACGGAACGGAACAGAAAGCTAGTTGCATATTCATATAATGGATTATTGCGTCTTGGCCTGCAGTTTCCTTTATAATGGTAAACGTTAAACCTTCTCAACGAGTTTACTAACGATGTAAGTGATGACACAAAAGAGATATATGTATGTTGGAATATCTTGATATAGTTATGTTGATATGCTAGTTGTTTTACTCTTCATATGCAGGTAGTTATCGTGAAAGACATGATTTTATGCAGTCATTATCATAAAGTGTTTGGGCAAACTTGGCACTTGTAACATACTGATATTTTAACTGTTCACGATGTAGACGCAAATAATAAGACCCTCCCAACCAAGCAGATTTGCTAGACACGTTCTGGTCTGATCTGACCTGGGTCTGTCTAAACATGGAGCAGTGGCGATATAGTAGCAATGTTTTTCACATACATATGTACATATATACAGGTCATCTGGCGTAGGAATCCGAAATAACATAGAATAATAAGAAAGGAGAGTTAACTCAATAAATCTATACGTAGACAGGCATACTCCTTTATATCCTCCCCTGCCTAAAAGTGAAGATATAAGCGGGGTAGAGATCTCATAACTAAAAATAATCTGCTACTGTTATTATAATATTAACAACTCATGGACCAGATTACCACTATTGAGGTGCGACACAGAAATACGTTAAGTCGAGTATCGAAGTGTTGTGTCGTCGGTCACTGACAGTTCAGTTCTGCGGAACGGTGGCGATAAAAGGCGTGTCCCATTCCCGTTTCGAACACGACTGAGAAAGAAAATGCACCAACTGTCCAGTTAGTCAGCGCCAGGTGGAATTGAACTCTCCTTGAATACCACGGACGCTGTTAGATTGAACTCCGTGTCAAATCGACCCTGTATTGTCGTAATTGCGACTGCACTGTACGCTGGCTTATATAGGACGACATGCCCAGCTCACGCATTAATCACGTGTGATCACAGTGCCCAGAGGTGGAAGTGGATTGGCCAGAACCATCGCCACCAACACTAGAGTTTGTTGACTGGCGAACTGCTTGGAGAAAGTGTGCTGGCCAAGTCGTCTCCATAACCTAACTAACCCTCACACGGTTTTTGAAGATACCCTTTCGCGTTATAAAGCACCAAAAGCAAGAGGAACTCGTCCGTCGGTGCAGTCAATCGACTGAAGAGGACTACAATGGAACAAGCAACATCTACGTCGAGTGTCGATAAGGATTGCTCCGTTTGTGACTGCACCAGTCTCTGTTAATTTCAGCCGCGAAATTGATTATCTTTGCACTAATTACAAAAGTTTTGGCCAACGCTTGAAGAAAAAAAACTCAACGCGCCATTTCGCATTTTGGAAAGGGCTATGTCGCGTCCTGGAGGCCACGTTGTGTTCTGTTCCTGGCGGCTTGTTCACAGTTTGTCCACAGCTTGAATCTCGCAACTCGTAAATCATGACTGGTCGAACGCTAGTCTTGGTTATCTCGAGAGCTGTTGTTTATCTTAGAAGAGGGAAGTGTGAAGGAGAAGGTATAGATGAGCAAGGCGAGCAAGGGACAAAGCAGGAAGGTGGAAGCAATTGGGGAGAGTAGGAAGAAAGGGGAAAGGTAGAAAGTAAAAGCAATAAAAAAGAAGAATCGTACTGTCGCGCTTGCTGTCGCGCTCGGCTGTCACATTAGCTGTCTTGCTAGCTGTCGCGCTTGCAAGTTGTGTTCTCGCCGTCGCCTTGCTTGCTTGCTCGCTTGCTGCGTCTGCTGCATCTGCTTGCCCGCGCTCACTTGCTTGCCGTCACCCTTCTGTCACCTTGCGAGCTTGCCGTCGCGTCGTTTTTCTTGCCATGACGTCTGCACTACAAAAAAAAAGTTAGCTGTTAGGGAGCAGGGGAAGGAGGCAAAGCAACATTAAACGCTCTTGATAAAACTCGGATCACGGAGATGCGACAAATTATTGATAAACAGAAAAACATGTGTCTAACAATAAAGCACTTTTATTATTATGCTATGGCAAGTTCCTTAACATCTTTGTTCTTTTTCTTTAACATGATTGTCGTTAATCCGCAAGAAACGTTTACATCCGCAGCAACAGCTGTATCAATGCTATTTAAAGAAAAGTCCATTAGCAAAAAAGAAAAGAAACATTTGATGGCAGGAGATAATCAGACAACCAATGCATACCAGCTTGGAAAAGCCACATCGAATTCGAATAGCCCAGTGGGCATGTTTCCATTCCCGGAAATTAATTCGCCCTCCACCAAGTTTTCCGCAAACTGGCCCCTTATGCGTAGCCCCTTGTCATTCTCTGCAACATATATGTCTAATTCCAATTCTTGCTTAGTTTTGGTTCCAGGTGTCAGAACAGTAATTACAAAATGCTCTCTTCACATACAAAAAGAAAATAACTGACATTAAAAACCTCCATAATATACAGTACAATCAGCAAGTAAAGCAGATGCAAACCTTTTGTCAAATATTGCATGAACTGGTATATTTTTGTCCTTGGCCTGCTAGTTACAACTCAGTATTAGGTCAATGAATAGCAGCTATTACTATGGCACAAAGGAGAAATCCAACTAAGTACCTTTTTCCGAGGCATCAATGGCACTAGCTCCTCAGTTGATTTTCTCTTTTCCTTTGCATTATCTGCATCTGCAGCCGGACTCGCTGCCTGTATCTATATAAAAGCAGGCAGAGCAATAAAGGTCGTTAGCAAGATGAAGGAAGAATCTTAAACAATAAAGACAACCTCTTGGTAGGTAACGGGTAGGCCTGATGTAAAATGCTGTGCAGCAGAGAAACTGACTGTTGTATTTGCTGGTCCGCGAAATTTTTTTGCCGCTCATCTCCGCATAGAAGATGCTCGCATCGCGATGTGTGTCAAAATGGACATGGCCATATCTGAAGCACATTGATAGATTAGTACATTAGTCGAGGTATACGTAAACATGCTGGCATTATAATACCACTCACCCAACATCGTCCTTCTTGAACACATGAACGAATGGTGGAGAGTCTATCGATCTCAGCCATGTCTTGATATCTTGGTCGCTTAAACTATGAACATTTCCGCTAAAGAACACACTTCGGGACGGCTTCCCACAACATTCCCTTCGGCGGTAGGGAGGCAGCTCACGTTCTGTAAAGGTTGTTAAATATAAAAAGCCTTAGTAATCTCCACATAGGAGACGATAGCCCTCGAAGAGAGACGCGCGATAGCCCTCGAAGAGAGACGCGACAACCCTCATGAGGAGGGGAAACGATAGCCCTCGAAGAGAGACGCGACAAACCCTCATGAGGAGGGGAAACGATAGCCCTCGAAGAGAGACGCGACAACCCTCACGAGGAGGGGAAACGATAGCCCTCGAAGAGAGACACGACAACCCTCATGAGGAGGGGAAACGATAGCCCTCGAAGAGAGACGCGACAACCCTCATGAGGAGGGGGACTTCTCAGTACAAACACAAGTGACTTACTGGATGACATCCTGGTGCCCGATGCGGTTTAAAGAAAAATCAGGGTTGCTAACTACCCCTACGTCTTCATAAAAAGTTACAGTCACATGTATGTATTCATCCAGTCATTGGCTCCGAAATCTTGTGTCGCATGTGGAATTTTGGTATTGCAATCAGATTTCTTTATTGAGAACTGAGCTACATTTACATTTCCTAATGAGGTATTCATGTCCTAATCGAGAAACGTTTAAGGAGTATTAATAAAAAATATATATTATTTAATTGATTTTGTATAATAAAGTATTGTAGGTTCTCCTGGAAGGCTGATACCTTGGCATTTTGGGTGCCAACCCCCATTCCCAAGCGGATTGAAAGTATATTTACTATCAAGCGATTAATGAGATCGACTCGCTATCCTCTGATTGGTCGAAATCTAAATCTTTAAATTCGGGAATGTGCTGATTGCCAAAGTCAAAAAGACAAAAAAGCAAAAAAATTAGCCGAAATAGTAAAAAAGAAAGGGCGGGTTCAAAATCGTAATTTAAAGACAGAGACATTATTATAGCCTTCTCAAATAAATCTCCACGTTTTATGTTCTATGTTTCGTGTATATGTTTTTCTATTATACTAGTCCGTTGATTCAGGCCTAATATTTGTCACCATTGTAAAAAATTCGGATAAGACGGAGAAATATTTACAAGTCTACTGTTGGATCAATGTACGCGGGAGAGCGTTCGTATATCGACCCTGGGTTCCAACGAGGTCTTTGACTACCTCGACTTTCAAAAACCTACAATTACCTTAATTGAGTATTCACAATGCTAGACCGTCTGGTATACGCTGTCCATAGATTATTATGTAACTTCGAATATTACATCTGTTTTTTTTTTTGAAAAGGTCGGGTAATGTAGCCTACATTAAACGCTTACTTATATAAAATGAAGAGTTAGCCAAAAATTCATCGTACCCCACGAACATCTTTCGATGGCTGACGGAACTTCTGCTCACAACCAAACGTGTTTTATTTGTATGATCGAATGAGAGCCTGAAACTCTGACCGACTTAATCTTTCACCACACTGTTTCCATTTACATTTGACTTTTGTTTCCAATACCAAACTGGTTTTCCTTGGTAAATATTTATCATGTCTTGCATTCCGCCAGCGAAAAGTCCAACTGCACCACCTATCATACATGCATGCAAAGTACTTCGTCGAGATAGACGATCTGTTCAAAATCAAAAATTTGCTAGCAACATCTTTCAAAAAAAAAACCAACTTTTTTTCACAGACCCAGTACTTTCGATCCTTACACAAAAATGAATTAGCCAGCCCTGTTCCAGCCCCAGCCACGACAGAATCAATCATGTCTGCTTCACCACGCGCTTTATCTAGTGCTGCTTGCGTTCCCGTAAATACCAGAGTTAATCCCCCAAACCGTTTCACGTATTGCAAGCCGATCTTTCCTGAATTGAGTATTACAGCGTAGTTTTTTCGTCTATGATACAGATACCATCCTTGCTTTGTTTTTGGGAGCACATGCGCATGTTCAGCAAGGTATTGAAGGCTCGCACGTTTGGCTCCGTCAATTGAACCGATAAAAAATGCCCACAGGGAAGTTACAGTCGTTACAGTTGCAATAAATTCTCCTGGGGCCAAACTGGCACGATCGAGCTTTGATGGCGTGAATGTATCAGACATTGTCGGTGACGCAAAAAATCTAATACACTTTCGCAAGTTTTGCTGCCAGTTAAAATCTTGTACCTCCGAGAATCTGCATTAGACTAACATCAGATGTCATTGTAGTTTATACATAAGACGAGATAGAGCAAGTTTACATATTGATCGGTGTTTGTTCGCTGTAAACATAGTATGAGGAGAGTTCAAAATATAAATCTGCTAGCAGTGTGATCATGCTGAGATACAAGGTTTTTAATTGGCGGTATATGTGATACAAGTCACGCTAAGAACTTGCTCGTCAGCCTACATATTGCGTCAGCATCAATAATCTTGTTCTTCAGTTAGGAATTTGCTCAAAGCCTCGATATTACCGTCAGACTAAAGAATGTCTTCAAAATCGACTTCAGCATCAACAAAACCCCAAGACAAGAGACCTGACAATAATAAACCAGGGCAACAGCCACCCACAAATATACCACAATTGGGTGCACTTGAAGAGGATGATGAGTTTGAGGAATTCGCTGCAGAAGGTGCATAAATCTGGTCAAAAATGAATCATTGTATATTTCATGTGCTAATCATACTCTCCCTAACAGATTGGAATGAAACCGAAGAAGACAAAGAAACTCATTTATGGGAGGATAATTGGGATGACGAGGATGTTGAGGATGAGTTCTCTAAACAATTAAGGTAACTGATTTCTTTTCCAGATGCGGGTGTCGTTGTCGACCGTAACTTTTCTTATGGCACTATTGCTGACATTAGGTATCTCTTTAGAGCTGAATTGACAAAGACACAAATACAACCACAACCAATGAAGATGTAAGACTTTCTTCGCAATAATAAAACTCTAGCAGCAATCTTACGAGCCATGGAAATTGCATATTGGCATTCAGCGGCGCATTATATGTCGAAATAATTTGTTATTTCATACAAGCAGCGACAGTTAAAGTATCATAATCTCACTCCTTACTGGTAAAACTCCTCTTGTGACCAACGAATAGTCTACAATGCCCGGTTTATTACAAAGAATAGTGCATTTCCCAACGTTGTCCACTCTTTTTCACAAAATCATTGGTCCAATTGATTAACCTCGACCAGTAATCTCTTTTCCACTTTTCGATAACTTGTGAGTGCCTGACAATGGTTAGTCTCATCATTTGCCAGGATAAGTGTTTTGTTTCCGTCACTAAAGTGCAATTACTCGGCCAACAAGCATGACATAGTTTGTGTTTTCTGCTTGTTTGATCCGGAAAGACGTTGCTTCGTATTGCTTCTTCCGCTATCTGTATTTGGTCGTATTTTATCAAAGACTTGGAATAACATTCGATGGGTTATAAATCAACATTGTTTAAATCCGATTCGTATACAACAGTTGAGCCAAAGCGCAAATACTAATTTGAGGGGAAAGCAGTTAGAGAAAGAGGCATCAAAGCCCATTTACCCGGTTGTGCGTTTTCGTATCATGCACCTCTTTGATAATTGGAGTTTTGAGGTCTTTATTCAGCCTTTGATAATTGGCTTATGGTTGAAATTATAGTATAAGCCTGACAAGACGCGTTTCGTGTAACATTAATAGACATGGTGATACTATTACCCGATCTAACTACTACGCTACTTTGTGACTAAACCGATATTGGGGGCCAATGGAGAGTAAACGTACTTCTACAAAGAAACATAAGAATCAAACCAACGATCACAAATCAAAGACTCATTCACCGCCCTCTTCACCATATCGATCAAAGAAGAGATTGCGTACTGTATTACCTGCATTCAAAAGAACATGGATACGTACTCTAAATTCGTCTGTAAATTGTCTTGCGGTAGGTGCACCATCGGATGATACACAAATGGACAAGAAAAGTTTGATGGTGTCAGTCGCTGTAGGTACTGAATCAGGAAAAGTGATTATTTTTAACGAAGGGAAGGTGAGTTGATACCTACATTTGGATTTACGGAAGAGCTTGCATGTAAATAATTCGATCGTTAGTTTGGTTGATTCCGCGTAGTTGATGCAAAAAAGTTATCGTATCCGACCAGGAAGATGTCGTAATAGAGACTAAAGGTGGATCCATCCAATCGATGTTGTTATTCGACGTAACTCGGTTTGGTTCGACCGACCTCATAGTAGGCGATTCGCATGGAACAGTAACTATATTCGAGAAGAAGCAAATGCTCAGCAAAAGGAACTTGGGGGCCGCTGTTAGATGCTTGGAGATTTTCCAAGACGCCGGTTAGTCATTTCGTTTTGTTTGCGTTGTACTCTGTTTTTTTATACGTCTTTTTTATATATAAGTTGTTGATTGAAGACTTTTAATATTATGAATAATTTGATCACGACATCTTAAATCTTCTATTCGTAGTGGGCGGATATGAAATAGTGGCTGGGGATGCATCGGGAGTAATCTCCGCTTTTACCGCTTACAAGCATATGTGGCGAATAAAACTAACCGACGAGACTGATATTTTACAACAGACAGCGGGAGTTATGGTCAGTAGAGTAGTATTATTGGATGTCATCCGATCTGATTTTTCGCATTTTGATTCTTACCATTGTCTATTGTTGTGCGTCTGTTTCACGGTTGGAAGTAGAAGGATACCTGCGATCCTCGAATTCGTTGCATGTTATTTGTTTCTCTATTGGATCATTTTAATGTGGAAACAGATTATTTACTTGCATGCGACAGAAGTCCATATGTACATTTCATACAAGGAGGACAGAGAGTTCTAAGCATCGAGGTTCCTTATACTATAAACTCGGTACGTATCGTTGACTGATAACTATTGTATAAGATCCAAGTGAAACCAAATTGATTATGTTATCCATAGATGTGTACAGGGTATTTTAGAAGGGACTATCGCACGTTACTGTTTTATGACCCACGCGTTCGACAGGTCATTCTTGGAGGGGAGAATGGATATATTTATTTACTGGAACGCTATCAGGTAAGATTATACCATATCGTCTTGTATATATGTGTAAATAGTTTACGGACTGAGTTTATTTTAGGTCACTACGCTGCTCAAGATCGATTATCCTGTTTTGAATGTGGCACGGTTTCGTCCGAACAGACTAGATAGTGCTGAAACTGATTACTTGCTTTGCACTGGGCACTTTAACGAAGTCCGAATATATAAAGACGGACAGGTTGCCATTTTATTTATTTTATCTATTGAAAACCGTAAACGCATTACTAACTTGTAGTTGATGACAGTTCATCCAGGGAATCACAACGGAGGATTGGATATATACGTTGGCTGTTGCAGATGTGGACGAAGATGATCAAGATGAATTGGTTATTGGAATGATGAACAATTGTGTAGAAATATACAAATATGATTACGTTGCTTAGGAAAATAGTCAAATAAAGTGATCTGGCACATTTAACCGGTCAAGTCGTTCGTATGCAGCTTGCGAATCTTTTCATCGCTTTATTCGACCACTCCATCTCTGTTGAATTTCGTCAGAGTTTTCTCAAGGGTCTCCTCGTTTACTCTGTGTTCTAGCAGAAAGCTGCCGTTAAGATGTAAAACAGGAATATCATATTTGTATTCTTCAAACCATTTCTCATTCCCGGGAGCGCGTATGTCTTTTTGTTCGAGTTCAAACGGTATCTAGTTACGAAATCCGATGGTGTATATATTTGACTTGAAAAAAAAAATACATTTAGTTGACAGACTCTATAAAATACCTTGTGGCGAACGCGCTCGAGGACGATCTTTGCCTCTTCACAAAGAGAGCAATTCTTTGATGTGAATAGTGTTAATAAAATTCGCCGCGAAGGAACAGACATAATAAGATTTGGAATTTCCAACATCAACCAGATATTGTAAACGTAGTACAGATTAGGTTTGGTTTTTTATCGAGTCAAAATTCGCTGATTCCTAAAGAGAAAACGCGAACGGTACAGAAAACGCCGATACGATACTCTTGTTCGCTCCTAGTCATAGTCTTCCTAAAAAAAAAGACTCATGCTAAACGTTATCTGCAAAATGAGATAAGCTTCTCTTGATCTATTTAAAACGATTCGGAAAAGTACATTGGATTACAATCTATCTTTAATATCTCTATAATAAGAGCTAACCTTCGTTTACAAAACTTATAATGTCGTTTGAGCACTTTACGTTTATTAATTTAAAGGCTTTCCATTTGACACTTTTTCTTATCAAGACATTGTCAATGTTCTACAATATATATGACCTCGCGCGTGAAACTGTTGTGAACAATTCTGCTTCTAAGTTAACTCTCATTTCTTTTGACAATAGTTGTTTTTTTAATCTGGCTTACTCCCATTATCCTGTCATAAAGACGTTGAAATAATAGAATCGAACGCCATTAGACTTATCAGACTTTCGAGTTATATTTAATCTTCGGTCGCTTCTGCTTTTCGTATTATCAGGTGTGTCTCATGCGATAATATGTGGTCGATAAAATATAATGATATTAATGTATATTGCGTCCTTATCTATTTATTCATATACGATCCATATTCGTTAAATGCCAAGACCTCACACTCGCGTTTATATATATGCTCAAATATGATGATTTCTATTTCGAAAGTTGATCAGTTGTCGTTTACTAAATATCTTCACGGGCGAAGGCCCCCCTCGAACACATCCATGCGATCGGGATGGAGACAGTGGGATTATCAGTCCCGTCCTCTCTCTCTCTCGGGCATCGAGGAAATTTGACCGAGCTCTGCAGATTGAACTCCTGACAAACATCATGGACAAAAAGCCAGAACAAGATATAAAGAAAATCAAAGTTGGGAAGAGTATCGGATCTGTTATCTCTTTAACGCCGCAAATTTAGTAGATAGTATGCCCCTTCGTATACGAGCTGTCATAAATGCTAGAGGAAACCCCACATCATATTGGTTAGTTTATCAAATAGAGTAGATCTAAGGAATAAATATCAACAAAAATATTTTCCTCCTCTTCGGTAATTTCATTTAACGTGTTGTACCAATCAAAATAATAACCTTTATCTTTGATATTATTCTCTGGCCAATGTAATTAGGTTTTAATAATTAAAACAACTATTGACGATAACATCATTGTCCAAAACTTTGACGTAAAATTATGATACTAATACTAAAATTGTCAATAGTCAGTTGAGAGAACAAATATATATATCCTTTTAGTAATATTAATAATAAGCGAATAAAAAGGCATGGCTATGGACGAGACGGAATTTTAAAGGCATGGAATAAGCTACTATTACTGAAACTAAAAGCACACGTTTTGGATCATTAATTGGATGTTATATTTTCAATAACGCCGACACGTTTCAGAATAGACTTTTGGAGTTTCTGATTGGAATGAACCAGTTAACAATTGTTCACAATTTTATTTACAACCAATAAACTCGCGCAGCTAAGCTTGTTTGTTTGCTTGCTTGTTTCACAAAAACACATTCTCATGTTGATTTGATACACCCGGGGCGATGCCGACCCTCTTCTCATTGCTCCGTTTAATCGAACAGCTTGAACCACTTGACACGCAGCCCGAACTTTTATTTTCGAGGCCTTTTGGTTCGAATCTGTCTTTTTTACCAGAGCATCCTTCGTGCATCCGACAGATTTTCATACTCTGCTGCTAATATTTCATCTTAGGCGAACCTCCACTTCCAACTTTTTTGTCTTTAAAGTGGGAGTAATAAAATGCACCAACTCCAGGTTTTGATCAGGTACTAGGGTTAAGTCAAAGTTCAACACCAAAGAAGCTAATATTAATCTCATTTCAGCCCAAGCAAAATGTTGACCAATGCATACACGAGATCCGCCACCAAATCCATAGAAACAATTTCGTGGTATTTTGTCGGCATCAAGCCATCGTTCCGGTACCCATTCATCAGCGTCAGGTCCCCAAAGCTCTTTGGAGTTTTGAACTTGATAAAAGGATGCTGAAACAGTTGTGTTTTTTGGAATAAAATATCCGCTTATTACAGTATCAGTTTTAGTTTGCCTGAGAATACCAGCAAGAGAAACAGGAAATCTGCGTAGAGTTTCGTAGATAACTGCATTAAGATATTTAAGCTGTTTCAGAGTGTCATGATCTGGAACAAACAGCTTTGATTGATCGCGATTGCGGACGTCTGAAAATGCTTTCTCCAGCTCGGCTACCAATGATTTTAGCGCTTGCGGATTCTGAATTAAGAGTATCAAAGTCATATTGACTGTAAATGAGCTAGTATCACCACCGGCAATTAAGAACTCCATGACTTGATCATATATTTCGAATTCGGTCAAGCCCTTGCCAGTTTCTTCATCTCTAGCATCGATAAGGATTTGAAGAATGTCGTGACGTCGTACTCCTTTTGCATTTAGAGCAGCTCGATCTCGAATAATGTTGGCGACAAACTGCGCATTGAGAATAAAATAAAACAGAAGAAATAAATAAACCAATAAATAACGAGTAAGCGTCAAGCTGTTTTATACTTACTTCTTCAGTGTAAGGATCTTGTCGTAAAAAAGGTTTTAGGAAAGGGAATGTTGCACGTAATACGCGCCTTCGAAGATCCTGAAATACCTTAATTGGTAAAGGATGTTCACCGTTTTCCAATAATCTGAACGATTCTCCGAATGCGGTTTCGCCAATAATATCAAAAGTAGCTGCTTGTACGCATTGATAAATGTTTATTATGGTTGGCTTCTCAGAGTTATTGTTCATAACTGCGTCGTGTATTAGCCCTACGAGGGTTTGGACACACGAACGCATGAAAGGCTCGAGTGAAGAAGTGTATTTGATAGAGAATGCCGGAGCTAATAAACGTCTTCTGTTTTTGTGAAAGGATTTGTCATCTGCAGAGAAGAGGGTTTGGAATGACGAATCAGTCCGTATTCCGACAATCTCTTCACTTTTTGGAAAATCCTGTAAAAGTAGATGGGGTTAATTATACACGCGAAGACTCCAACACATCGATCGTTTTGTTTACATGTTATACATACATCGGTCACGATTATCTGTTTAACGGCGTCTTTATCCGAAAATAAAATCATTCTCGGACCAACACGTACGACTGGTCCATATTGTTTATGAAGTGAATAGAACCATTCAAACACTTTTCCTTCGGGTCTTCGTGATCGAATCGGTATGTTACTAATTGCGTTTAGTCTGGGTCCCGGGATCACTTTGAGTGGGCTAAAGTAGTAATCATACACTGCATTATATATTAATTTTGCCACCACGGCGCTAACTAAGCAGTATAATAATCGTCCGTATGAGAATTCAAAATCGAATAAAATTATGTAATGCAATTCTTTTACATTGAAAAAAAATCGATGTAGTATGCTGTTCATCTTGTCTAATAGCTCAACGTATTAAATTATGAAATCTTATAGAATCGGTAATTCTGCTAATTGTGTAATTATTTTAATTTTCACGGAATATGGGCTCTCTTTATAAAAAAATTATATGGAATAATCCACCCTGCATGTGAGCAAAAATGGACACTATTGATACGCATATTGTAAGCTATAAGGCCGAACACATATATGCGTGGAAATATCCGAGATAAAGTGTAACGTGATACAGTTATGATAGTCCATAGATAATAGGGGATAATCATAATTGACGCTACTCGATTTGGTTGACTTCGTATGTCATTGGCAAATGACAAATTTTCTAAAATAGGGTTTGTTTAGTAATAATAGTGTCAATAAAAACATACAATCATCATATACATCTCGATATCTCGGCTTCGTGCTGTATTCAAATTCTTCATTAATTTAAGTAACACTATTAGACCAATTAAATCTGTTTTACTAATAATAATATAGTGATACACATAAATATAATACATATGTACATATCAATATGCTACTCTGTAAATTAAAATTAGAAAAACATGCTTATTAGAAAAAGATTGATTGCAGTTGGGACACAATTGTGAAACAATCGACTCACGACTTGTAATGACAGACGGTTATCATGTCACTATGCTTTGTTGGCTAAAAATAACTCTGAACAATTCGGTTCAAAGTTACACGCTTATTTGTGATTACTATTACGCCGTTTCTCAATCGACAGTTAGGATGATCGACGTACGTTTCTGGTCTGTGTAGGTATGAAGCAACAAATACCAACCTTTTTCAGGCTTGAAGACCGTTAAACCCTGGTCACGTTAGTCCCCCTCCATCCTGTCACATTCATAAATGCTCGACTGCTTCTAACCTTTTCCTTTTTCAGTTAGATACCATAGCTAAAATTAAAAGTTGAAACTGTTTCTCGGTAATCATTTGTTGGTTTTAAATGTCGCGCAATATAGAAGTTGTCTACACTAGATAAACTAGACAACAAAATTATTTAACTATTTGCTTTTCAAATTTGGACGTTGCCGGATTTGAGGGCCAACTTTGGGTGAATAGTCCTTAATCGCACCCAGATAATAGGTACATTGTCCCGTTGTATTAAATATAAATGTAAAGAGACTCGTGATGCTTTTAGAATGAGTACTTAAAAGTGGTCGAATTTGACAGGCTCAATTAAGTTAACAAAATCTTTTACGTCTCCCATCCCTAGAATGCGACCTTATTAACTATTAATATTAAACTTATGTTCTTGGACTAGAAAGTACTATCAGCGTTGTATCTCATTCTCATTAGAATTTTGAGAAACAGGTCTTCGTTGGATAGTAACCCTGTTCCTGTTAGGTAAATTATGTAACTCCATAGAAAGTGAAGAACACTAGAGCATCAAGTATTGTTAAAGTATGCAATAGTTGTAGAACTCGTCAATTTGTCTGAATAAGTGAACAAGTCCTTCCTATAAAAAAATACCCGTTTACAATCACATCACTCATAGTAATAGAGGCTTTTCCGCACCCCGTTTTGATTTACTTGCAGATGAGGCTAATACTAAGGTTTAGTGTTATTATAAGTACCATTTATAATAATATTATTATTATATAGTTTATGATCTTCCGCTACATATGAAATTCCCACACTCGATTTGATTTTCGCTCATCATGTCACTGCTTCGTAACATTGATATCTATTCAATCCTCGTCCTTGCCATTCTCCTCATACCCGCTTATCTCATCTACGCAAAAAATAAACGACGATCTTTATCTCTCGATCCTCAAGAAGCTCTCAAGCAGGCTGGTGGATTTATTCCGTATATCAAGAAACTCCATTCTGAGCAAGGCCCTATTGCCAGTCATGGTCTACCAATGCCAAATACCATATCCTGCATAGACACCGCGGTGATGAAAGCCACATTATCTTGTGGAAATCGACCAAAAGAATTATTTGCCTTTGTGGCTGACCTCTTGGGTCATGATAATCTTCAAATTTATGAGCAAGGTCGGGCGGCAAGATTCAGAAAATCAGTAGGCGCAGCTTTCGGTCAAGAAGGTGAGATCATAGACTATGTGGACAATCAATGGAAAGCCTGTGTAAAGTAAACAATATCTTATTTGTAAGCAGTTATTGAAGCCAAATTCCCAACGCTTTGCGATATTGGCATTCAATTTATAAACGAATGGAAGAAGGCAGCCGAAGAAAGCAGAAATGGAGCTGTAATACGAATGCAGGATGATTGTCTTGCTCTATCGTTTCATATTTCTACCAAAACTCTTCTAAGGCAAACTTTTACTATTAGATACAAGTAGTGTGAATTACTTGTACATTTACTTAGCATCATTCTCTCTCTCTTCTTTTTATTAGTACGGAAGGTAGAACGGATATCGACCTGACCGAATTCAAAAAGGCATATGATCTCGTTCTGGGTGGTCTTTTCGACAAGCAATTTGGTCTTTTTGATGAAAACGAGAACCAGAAAATCCAAGATGCCCTAAAATATGTCCAAGAAAACGTTAAGAATCTTATAGATCAAAGACAAGAAGAAATCAAGAGAGGCGGAAAGGAAAAAGGGGCAAGAGATTTGTTGACGATCATGATTGAAGACAATGATCCAGAGACTGGTGAGCCGTTTACAGATGATATGGTTAGTGAAACAAGATGCATATTGATAAAGGACGCGAAGATTTGCTCCTCTAATAGCTTGATATTTACTAATATTCACGTGACTTTATTCGATGTTCCAGATATACATGATAATGACATGTTTCTTGATCGCTAGCTACCACACGTCTGGTATTGGTATCCTTTGGACACTTTTCTGCTTGGCGCAAATGCCAGAAATTCAACGTCGTCTCCAGAAAGAAATAGATACGATGCTTCACGGTCGTCTGCCTTCTCTTGCGGATCTTGCGGATCTTGAATTTCTCAATTCAGTGGTCAAAGAAGCATTTCGCCTGCACTCACCCAGTGTCTTTGTTGCGCGATTATTACCCACTGACACGCCATCTACGTTTACATTAACAAATGGAGATGAATTATCACTCGAGCCCGGGACAACAGTGCTATTCCCCACACCTCTAGTCCATTCGAGTAAAGATTACTACGCCAATCCAGAGACGTTTGATCCTGACAGATGGAGTCAACAGAGAAAAGACGAAATTAAGCCATTAACCTGGTTACCTTTCGGTTATGGGGCGAGAATATGTCCAGCCGAGAGATTGGCAATGGTGGAAGTTAAGTTGATATTGCTATTGATTATGCAGAATTTTGATGTCGAATTGGCTATTCCTGCAGAGAAGGTTGAAGAGGCCGAGAGGTTCGTTCTTATGGCTAAAGATGATATACCTATGAGATTAAAGTCGAGGGGCTTGTGAACGTGTAATATCACACATATCCAGAATAATGATGTGAAGTCGTCATTTGCTACCTGTACTCCGTGAGATATTCCATATTGGGAACTTATCATCATTCTTTAGAATGCCCAAGGGAAGGATCAAGTGAAAGAATAGTGAATGGTATTACGTCATCAATAAATGTTATCGTTTGTGTCTATTTCTGACTTCGCGTGGATGATATTTTTTCCCCTTTTTTATTGTTATTTACCGGGAAGGTTGGACCAAGCATGATTGTCGGATTATTATAGTAATATACAATTTAGGTAACAAGGATAATGTCGTGAAACGGTCAAAAGCGATTAAACTGTGACAAACGTCGGAATTTTAGTTTCAGAGCTTATATTCGCATTCACTTTTCGAAAGACGGGCATACTACATTAATAAATTAGACAAATGGTGTTAAACGACACGACCACAACAACCGTTTGCTTCAACGGGAAGAGTAACGATGATCATGTTTGGTATCTAGGTAATCGTCGAATCTGACTAGAACAGTTTGATTTCCGTATAATTTATTCCCTGAGCAGAATTTGGATGTGAAAATTGTTTCCTCTTAAACTTTCTGCAGATTACTCGCAAATTCTTTATCCAAATCTCCTGCCTACACACTAAATGGTTTATTTAAACAGCATACGGCAGTAATATGAACAAAACGGTCTTTCAAGGCCGTCGCGGAATCGTTCCGTTACAACACAAGATTGTGACTGTTCCCGAGTACTGGCTAAGCATGGACTTCGCCGGTATACCGTACCTTGAGCCATGCTATGCTAGTCTGATCAAAAGAACAGAAAAAGAGATCACCGAAGAATATGCAATGGAGATCCATTCTCGTTGCAAAGCAGGGACACCGTTTAAATGGGATTCAAAGAATCCAGAGAATTCATTGCCTCCTACTTTACAAGGAGTAGTTTACCAGATTACGAAAGCTTGTCTCGATCGCATCATAAGAACGGAAGGCGGATGGGGATATGACAATATTCCGGTTGGGTATGATGTGATCGAAGTCGATTGCAAGACTAGTGAAGATGAAATAATCGTTGCAAAGACCTTGATCGCTAGGCCCGCTTCAGTCAGGTCCGGATGTCATGCATCGGCTAGGTAAAGTATATAAAAATCTTAACAAGCAATGCGAGTCCCATTTGTAGTAGTAACATCAATTTCTTTGTATTCAGATATTTGAATTTGCTAAGAGAAGGTGCAAAAGAGTTTAATTTCAGACGTGAATACCAAAACTACCTGAACTCTCTCGTGGCATTTGACGTTAACACAACCCGCAAGAAAATCGGTCGATCTATATTCCTGACGCTGTTCATGCCACATTTTACGCTTATCTTTGCAATACTCAGATTATCGCTCAAACACAATAGACGTATACCCCTTAGCGTCGCGTGGCTCGTAATATATGTGTGTCGGTTATCCTATATTATACACGACCGCATTTGGAAGTACTTGTTCGGTAGTGGATGGAATAACGAGTAAAGTCGAGGAGAGAGAGAGAGTAGTAGCCTATATTGATAATATTTTGATTTATTGTATATTTATAAACGATATCGAGTCACTCGGTATAATCCAATAATTTCCACAAGGTCAATGCAAACCATTTCGTAGTTACGTGTCTCACTACACCCACAGCTCGACATTCATCTTTATACTTTTCGTCAAGCATGTTCTTGATATTGTTCAAACCTTCTTCCCCCCAGATTTTTCGTATGTCATAAGCCATGATGTTTGGCTGTAATGAATACTGATTTGTTCGACTAGAAACAAAGCCGACTGACACTGAAGTGGCAATGGGGGACGAAGGAACCATTGGTAATTGTTTTTGTCCATCATTGATCGTATTACCCTCATCTTGGCCATCAAGTACCAGAATACATTGTAATCCAGGTATGCGTCTGCTGTTGGAATGTACGTCGTATTGTTGTTGGTTGCGATTGTCTTTCAACATCGGTATGAATAGGTCTGTTCTTTGCAATTTAACGCCTGCATTATCAACAGTCGTTTTGATATTTCCCCATTCTTTCTTGAGGTCTCTGAGCAATATTCGCCATACATGATGGACCATATCTGGTCTCCAATATGCTTTCGACTCGATCTGTTTGTATTTTCCTGTGTCAAGTGCGGTAAATTTAGTAAATGCTTAGAATAGCTTTCTGGTTGAGTTTGTTTATTTACCTTCTCGCGTCAAAGCATTGATGACATCGGCTCGTGATCGGATATAAAACGCAAGCCCATGTCTTTTATCTCTGTACGTCTTGCCTGTTATATCGGGAAGAAGCCATAGCCTATGTGTCTTTTCATCATATAGTCTAATGAAACGAATGAGGAAATCTATTGACGATTGGATATCTACGAGCATTAAATTAATATAGACGTATGACAGTAACAGGCGAGTATCCCCTTACGTCTCGGCATCAATCGGTCATGGTATATACAGCGACGCAAGGGTGTCGCAATAGCAGCCACTAAGAAGGTGTAAAAGAAACTCCAATGTAAATTTCCAAGCACATATATTCGAGGATAAACCAACTCAAACGTCGCACCATAAGGACTAGCCCAAATGTCTTGTTCAAATACGCTTAATTTGTTAAATTCTTTTTCCGATGGTGTGTTTTTTCTTTTTAAAAGTTTATGATATGGTCCTTCTTTATCAAGTATGATGGAATATTTACGAGAACGTATGAATGAAGATGTTATCAATATTTGGTTTTTCATTATACTAACGAGAGATGGAAATCGAGCCATAATAACGAATGAGCATCCAGAATTGACCAAAACCGGTTTATATATATCGTCACGTGTGGTACATTTACAAATATCATCAAAGTATCAATGTAAGCTCGAATTAAATTCGAATAGCACATCCTCGCAGTAACCCTTTCCAGTTTCAGTAATTCATCTTTTATACACTCTACAAAGCAACGGCTGAGCCATTGGCAGTGTCAGAGATCGAGCCGGTAATGGTTCATCTTTGGATTTCAATTCTATTCTGAAGTGTTTCAGAACCATTGAAACTACCGTAAGAACTTCAATGGTAGCAAACTGTTGTCCGAGACTGGACGAGGAAGAGAAAATGACATTATTTCCGATAAAACTGTAAGATATGAAATTTCAACTATCAACAATTTAACTCACCATGTCCTCGGGCCAGCATTAAAAACAGGAAATATAAAAGGGCTGATCTTCCGTACATCTCCATTTGCATCTAAAAATCTCTCGGGCCTGAACTCTTCGGCGCTGTCGCCCCAGATTATTTTTGATCTACCTAAACTGTAATGATGATAGGATACAACTGTACCTGCCGGAATAAATGTTCCATCCGGCAGTACATCGTCGTTAACCGCTATTTTAGCGGATCTTGGAACTGATGGATGGAGACGCAAGGTTTCCAAGAAACTGATAAGGAATAAAGGCATTAGAATCGATCCACAATGAAGCCGATGTCGGGATAACCATAATTGAACCAACATACACTGCTTCGGTATATTTCATAAGATGGGTATCTTCATAGGTTGGTGCCGTTTTATCACCGAGTACTGCATTAATCTCGTTCAATAATCTTGTTTCTACATCAGGTCTTGTACAGATTCGGTAAAACATCCAGCTACACGTTAAATACAATATTAGTCTATCACAAGTGACAAATATGAGCCCGCAATCTCAGACAATTATTACCTCAGGGCTTGAGCCGTAGTATCTCTGCCTATGAGAAAACGGTTAGAGAATTAGAGGTAATTCACGTGTTAGCCAAAGACAAGCAAGCGCTTACCAGCGATCATGCTAAAATCAAGTTTGTCAGAAAATAAAATCAAGGATAAGCACTATATGTATGAGGAGAATTGAGTACATATCCGAACTTGAAGTTCAATTGAAAGGATACAAGTTCAAAAATACGTCTCTCAATTCTTGATCACTCATGTCCTCCTGCATAAACAATTCCAACAAATCATTAACCGCATGTCCGTGAGGGTCGGCTCTTCTCTCTCTAATCACACCATACGCATAGTCATCCAAAAACTTTACGGCTTCACGGAATTTTCTGCCCCGTTCAGTAAACGCCTCTGTTAATTTCCAAAATGGAGACATAAACCGATGTTCAATAACGGATTGAGCGAAATCGAACGCCGATGCAAACGCATTCGGCTCGTTCGGCTTTGAAAGACATTGAAAGTCCCTTGAAAAGCAGATCCTTTTAATCCAAAAAAAAAAAAAAGAAGACTGAGCAAGTGTGAGGATGAAATTCAATTGGAGACCGCACAACTTTTTCTTACTTTCCAAAAGTATCCATAGTGTATCGAAAAAATAGTCCTTGTAAATCAAGCTCTTCCTCGCTATTCGACGCCGAGTTAAGTATCTTTAGCAACAAGTCGCCATCTTCGGCGAATGCTTTACAGATTATTTCGCGAAAGTTTCGCACTTTGAAGATATTGGATGCTCTCTTTCTGCACGTAATGTCAATTAAATTTAATTTCCTCTTTTTTTTTTGATGCGAGAATTTAACGTGAATTCACCTTTGTAGTTTCCAAGCGTCGCCGTCTACGAAAATTTAGTCGTAAATTTAGTAGAGTTTATGTTTAAGCTGGAAACTTATTGCGATTCAACTAAGAAAGAACAATGTTTATGCACCTGTTGCAAAGATGCCATGCCCAAGTACATCATGTAGGCGGCTCAACACGTAGTCCCCTTTCACGTAATTTTCAAAGTTCCCTGGTATATGGAAAAGTCATGGTGAGAGTTTGTGTAAGTGTTATACAACCACAATGTTCAGATAAACCTACTTTTAAGTATGTATTCAAGCGTTGATGGTTCGTCGATGCTTTGTTAATGGAGTATGTTAGGTCAATGCAGGTTTAATCGCGTTGGTCACTGTGAAACATGTTTGATCGATTACCCCACAATTCGCCCAATTCCAGGCAGGGATATCGTCCTGAAGAAATCAGGCGTTTTCTATTGTTAACTTACAAAACACAACCAAATGAAACGATAAATCAGAACGTAAAATACCATATGGGACCATATTTATTGTACAAGCCGGTTGTATGTTGCAAAGACGTCTTGTCTCGCGCAATATGAAAAAGTTGAGATATCAGATTTCCGAGTATTGGAAGTCCTCTGGGACCTATTTCAAGAGGCAGTCAAGTTGGACGCTTGAAATTAACATTTTTCATGTTCCTGTCCCAATTCTGTGTTTATTTCAAGAACGTTTCCCTTTGATTTCACCACGTACCAGGCAGTTTCCTGAATTTCGGAGTTCCAATAGCTCTGTCGGGGTATTTGCATATAAGGTAGATAATTGCAGTTATAAAAATAGCAAATATTAGCATCGTTGGGAATAAAAAGGTAGAGGTCCGAGCCGAACGTTGTTTAATGATCAATCATATTTTCCAATTTTGGAAAATGTCCCAGGGTCCGACAACAGTAAAATAAAATACGTTGCACAAAGAGTCGAAACATCGAGCTATTGTGGCATTGAGTGTTAAACACATTTAGCAGGGCGACTTTTAACTAACATAACTTTTCCGCGTGTCGAAAATTAGCCAGGATTGAACCATGACGCGAACTCTATGTATCCACACGCTTTACTAATTGATAGTTTTTCTTTTTCACCAGTTGGAAAGAATAAGAAGGAAAAGAGACAACTGAGTAAATTAACACAAAAGCAAAAAACTTTACAACTGCACTAGGGGTAATACGTGAGTATAAAAATAGGAACAAATTTTAATACTAAAGAGTAAGTTAGACTCATTTCTCAATCGTGTCGAAGATAAAGAACTAACTTGATTCAATCCATCATGAAGAGACTTTCACCGTAATGTCCGTGTTCATCGAGAAACAGGTCGGGGAATAGAAGGGCTTCTAACTATATAGAAAGCCTATAGCTAAGCGGGTGTAATGAGAATCTTCATTGTGAATCTCATCGGGGAAATCATGTGTTGTTGCAACGGTTTACAGGCGGTATAAATTTGTTCAGTTTCTATATGAGTGGCGCGTGGCCATATTGGATTGGCGGTAAAGTCGTTATTTTGTAATAATTGGGAGGGCAAGTATGGATTGCTTTTTTGTAGCAATTCACAGAACATCTCTTAGAGAAGGATGATACCAAAGATTTTCTGGGGAAGAGAGGTCGACGTTTTGGAGGAACGCACCCAGCATACCGGAATACAGTGATAGTCTTCGTAAACTTTTTGAATATCCAATTGACCTTTAATTGATCGGTATTCTGAGTAAGCGGATACATTTGATGATCTGCCAAGGCGCGAGTGTAGATGCACGGATGACAAATATTTTCGTTGCCATCAGGTACGTTTTTAGATACAAGGGGGAATTCGTGTCAACCTAGGACATAGTTTACATAACGGACATACAGCTACTTTTGTACTATGGTGTGGATGTGTAATGAGGATATGTGTTCAAATGGGAAGACGGGATTTGTTTGGCGAGTGACCCACTTGGTCTGATTAGGGTATAGCAAACGTGAACAATATGAGCACGGAACGCAAGGAAATTATGTACATGTATAATCAATTTCATGGAGTCTGCGGAGGACTTTTAATAAGACATCAGAAGGCCGCCAGAAGGTATGATTGATTTGCGCAGGAGTAGGTTCGTTAATTGAAGGGAGGATTGTAATAGATTGGTTTGAAGATGTTTCAAGGAAAATATGAGAAGTAGGTTGGGAGAAAGTGAACAATCGATTCATACGGTGTTATTGAATCGAAAGAATAGTGATCATGATCCGAGACATTTCACGAAATTTTTGGTGATTATTATATAGTAAAATCACAGTTTGTCCATAGCTATCTCCTCCTGTATGCACACATTCCACACCAAACTTTCACAGTATGTTCATTGATGTATTTTCCATTAGAAAATTGGTGTCATAAAGTTAAACCGCACATACCTTGAAAAGAATCTTACCCTAAAGTTAAAAAACACCTTAACTTTAATCTGATATAACGTTTTAACAAACCATGTTCTTTAACATTTGTAACCGCAAAATGGTAGAAGTTAACAAGATATTTAAGTTTGACTACTATTACTACCGCTGTTGTCTTATTGACATCTAAGAGAAAATTCATGTCAACATCAAAACAAATAATCGGCTTGTGTAACTTTACTATGAAAATACATTCGGCGTGACATGTCCCCGGTCTTGGAGAGAAATTCACCATCACCATCGTCCCCACAAAGTCTCTGATCTGTTATGGAAAATTGCCCATCAAAATCTTCCCATTGGTAACTCTATTTCTTCTATTTCCCCTCACTCCTCCTTTTGTCCATGGTGTCCTAATATTCCCAATTCTATCACACATCTTTTCCACTCCTGTCCCTCTTCATCAACACTATGGAATACTTCCTTCTCTCTCTCCCATCTCATTTTACCTTTTTCATCTCCTTTATCTTTATATTCATCTGCTAATCATCCTTCTTTCAAACATATGGGTCGCCTTATCCAATCTGCTGTTCTATGGACCATTTGGTCTTCTTATACTTCTACCTCCTTTGGCTCTGCTTCTCCTTCTTCTTCCTCAGAACTTGTTTCCTCTTTTATTAAACTCATATTCTTCTATAGATCCATCACCCCCTACCTTCCTTGGCCCTCCATATCTACAATCTCCAGAATCACATCTTCCATACCTCCATAATTTTATCTATTATCACATTCTATTCAATATCAATAGCTCCTTAAAACATTACATTATTCAATATTAGTATTATTATATCATAATATATCCCAGGCTTCTTAGCCAAGCTCTTTATTGTACCTCTGTATGCCTAGCATGTATGTTAAAACTAGCTCTAGCGGGTAACCGTAGTTAGACAATAAAGTTCTACATTATCGACATGTCCCCGGTCTGCTACTACTACTACCAAAAAGTATTGTATTGGGGTCATAATGAAAAATCTATTTTTTTTTTTTCGAAAATCTGTATTTAGTATTGGCGGTTATTTACTAAATATAAACAAACAACAAAAATTTTTATATCATTATGAGGCTAGTTTTCGAATAAAATACTGACAACTTGAGCTGTGCTTCAGTAAATAACGATATGTAGGTTACACGTATTAGTATGTAATAGAAAAATGTACGTGTAAACATATTAATATTACTGCCACTTCATCGAACTGCAGCTTTATAATAATAAAAAGGTTTAAATATTTCATTATTTCCCCCTAAAAGTACAGTCAATCAGCTTCATAACGATGTAAATTTGTTTAGAAATCTTCGTCATATGACGTGTAGTCAGGTGATTACGTATCCAGTGCCTTATTATTATTATGTAAACACAATTCAAAGTTATCCATATTATCTTTTTTAGTGTGTTCTTCTCCTCTTCGTAAAAGTTGTTGTCTTTTCTTTCTTTTAGTGTCCCAAGTTGACTTTTTTTTTGACATAATTATTATTTTTGAAAAGAGAAAAGAGAGGTTTAGAGAGTAGTCACACCATTGTTTAATAACAGTAACCTAATAGTAATATATACCTTATTACGTAAAAACGTGGCTACTTTGTGTTCAGCGAATGATCGACCGTGAGAATTAGTAGAAACATGGTAATGGTGGCTGTGCTGTGATATGCTCGTAAAGATCACATTCTGTAACGGCAATAGAATCTATTTACACAATAATAACGAAAACTCGAAATATTAATATTTACGTAATAGTAAATGTAAAGTATTGACATTATCCTTCTCTACGATGTTATATTTTGCGATAATGAATGTCATGTTCACAACCAACTATTCATTTATACGTCTCAGGGACTACATTGACATAATGTGATAAGTGATATGGTGCCTGCCCCTAAACATGATGGCGCACACTCCCCATGCCCCCAAATACTTTTTTATTGTCAAATATCATATGATATTCGCAGTTGTTAGTTCTCTATCGATACATTGAAAAGTTGAATATTAAATAATTATAAGATACAGGACATTTGCTTATTTGATAGGGTGCGCTTGGCTGCTGGCATTCTTTTCTAACATTACAGATTACAAAATATAAACCATTTACATTTGTATCCTTTACTGCAAGATTAAGATTGTACAATTTGGATGTTTGCGTTCACAAAGATGCTTGTGATAGTACGGAATGACGCGGGAGAAGAATTTCCTCGCCTTTCCCATACGCGCATTATATATGTTCCGGGAATTAGAATGTGACAAATAATTACCTTAGCAAGCTAATGAACAAATGCAAAAAGTCTTGTGCTAATTTAATAAACTTTTTCTGCAAAAGTCTTATTATTCGTTATATACTATACAAGCATGGTAATTGTCGTACTATTAGCAAGCAAGTGTTTATGTAGTAGTAACCTCAAAATCAAAGACACATTTTCCCGGATGATTGCCATGGGAATATCAGTCTTCGCAAAAATCACATAGATTATCAAATTACCTGTTTCAGTATTCACCAACGTGTCTTCGTAAATATAATAAAAGTGCATGAAGCATGATAGTAATACTCATCTCTAAAAGTTCCTCGCGATAGTAATATTCATCTCTGCAATTATGGTATCAAGAAGAATTGGCGTCCCGAGTGGAAGCGGAAGTGGAAGCGGGCGCGGTGGAAACGGGCGCGGTAGAAGTGGAAGCAGAAGAGGAAGAATAGGAAGTAGACGAGGAAGAGGAGTAGGAAGAAGAACACCGCATGGGCTGTTTCGGGGCCTGGCTGGATTAACGGTGAGCACCCCGTTGTGAATAAAAGTTCCTCGCGATAGTAAGCTGAAGGTAATAGTTTAAGTATTAATAAACCGTCAACTTCTAACTAATGTATATAAGGCTCGGCGGCGGCGACTAAATGCTCTTCGAGGGCTTGGATATGAGCTTATTGTCCAAGAAGCCCTCCTAGCAGCAAGTATAATAGCCTATCGGGGAAGAATAGGGTGAGTATCTCACTAAATATTTGTAGAATAGTTAGTATATCCGAAGGTACGCTGCCACTAGGTGTAAATCGAAAGAATTGAAAGCGCACCGTGGCCATGGCTTGTAAGCTACTGTGTTCAGGTAATAGAGTGTATGTATCTGAAGGTACGCTGCCACTAAGTGTAAATCGGAGTTTTGGTAAGGCACGCGGGGTGCAAAATATATATTATATATTGAGCAGCAAACATATCAGCTCTCCGTTACAAAGCCATCTGAGATGGTATTTCTCCATCTAATAAAAAGCTGCCAAAATGGTATTCTGATGGCTGTGGTGAATAGGATACTATGAAAAACACTTTATGGACCTGTTACATGGTATCTGAATAGCTGTGAACGTTCTTCTTTCGTTACCGGTTGTGGTGAATGGGATATATTGATTATTGACATATTTAATATTGCATTGTGGTCGCAGCTTGCTGTGACTTTGTCTCTAATCTTGACTATTATGACACGATATTTATTATTATTATTATTTTCTTTTAGCCCGTACGGCGGTGACGGTGGTGTCGATCTGACGGCCAGAGTCAGGCATGTGATACAATGCAAGTACCAGTTCGTTAGTATTATTATTATTATTATTATTATTATTGTTGTTGTTGTTGTTGTTGTTGTTGTTGTTGTTGTTGTTGTTGTTGTTGTTGTTGTATTATTATTATAATAAAAAAATAACAATAATAATAAAAATAATAATAAAAATAATAATAAAAATAATAATAAAAATAAAAATTAAAATATAAAAACGAATAAACGTATTGGCTTTCTAATGCTTTTTGAAACCTTGACATTGACATATTGTAACCTAATTTATTATTATTTTTTA